>PVKZ01005890.1:0-44292 GCA_004027375.1 Macroglossus sobrinus | reverse complement strand
TATTGCATAATTTACTTAGTATCAGTCTGTTCAAATTACTGTGATTTGTAAGACCGGTAAAGTTTTTGTACATACGTGTATGTTTAATCTGAGATTGTTTCTTTCCATTGAGTACCTTAAATTCATTGCTCACTTCAGATAGAGCGATGTGAACTCTGCTCTAATGTGCATAGAATTAAAAAAATATTTTTAAATCCACTCTTTAGGAATTAGCCTTGTAATTTAAATGAGGGTAGTTCTCATTAGGAAATAAGGTAGTGAGATGGGGACCAGAAAAATATATAGCTTTTTTTATATATAGAAAAATATGTAGAATTTTTTACCTGTGTTCTGTGCCCTTGAAGCCATTTCTTCATATTGCAGTGAGAATAGGTAAGTGCCAGCGACATGCAAAGCATTTACTTCGCTGATAAGTTCATTTCTGTTCGTTAAAGTCTTATCAAACCAGATCATAATGTATTTCTCTAACCCATCTGTTGCTTTATATAATATTGTTCAGTCTGTTAGTTCGGTGGGTCATTTTGGAGGTGTGTGTTGGGGGCGGGGGTGGGCCATGGTGGGTGGTGATAAGGACGTTAGAGGAAGTTCTTAGACATTTTTACTCGTTTCCTATTCCACCTTTCCTGATACCTTCTCTGTGCTAGCTGTGTTAGTTTAGTTAGTGTGGGGGATGTTAGGAGTGGCCTGGTTTCTTTCCTTCTTTTTCCTAGCCAAGAAAGTACCGCCTGGGGATGCTGGAGGAGAGGCTAGTTCCGATGGGATCAAAGGCTCGAAAAGCAAAGAACCCTATTGGCTGCCTTGCCGACAGGTGTAAATCAGGAGTACCCATCAATATGGTTTGGTGGAACAGAGTCACAGAAAACAATTTACAGGTAAAAATAATTTTATTAGACATTTTGTGAAAGTGAATGTCGTGGCTGCTTTCTGTGTCTGCGGGTGGTGGGTGTGAGAGTGGATGGCTCAGGTGATCTACTTAGGGGATGGATGTATTTGTTTAATCAAAGTGAGGTTAGTGGCCCATTAACCAACTACATGATTTTGCTGACTTTCTGAGCTTTCTCTGGTTGTCCTTTCCCTATTCTTTTATTAAATTTGGTTTTTCCCTTTTGGATCCTGTTAACAGTTCAATTATTTTTAATAGTTACTCAGGCTACTATATTCAAAAATCATATTACAAAACATTTATTTTATTTATTTGGGATCTGGACACGGGAAATAAAAATTGTATGTGAACAAACTTGTTGAGTGTTCGCTGTAAAACCATCTTCGATAGTATATTGTCAGTTATTACAGATGCAGTTTAGTCTCTGACTCTGCCTTATCATTGCTGAATAACGAAAATGAATTTTCACAACTCAAAAGATAGCTTTTGGACAAGGTTCTGAGGTACCTATAAAATAATCGAATTACATTCAATTTCAGTTTGTGTTAGAATCTCATTTTAAAAAATTGGTAATTGTATGATATTGGTCTGTTAATCAAAATTTTAGTTTAGCCAGAAGCAGAATATCTTTCCTCCCTTACGTTCTGAGTAAGTTGGTATTTTTAATATATTGCTAGCCAATAGTCTGTCATCGCACATACACATACCACACACACAAAAGATAAAACGAAGTTAACAGTTTGGTTTTATTTTTATATAAAGGGGTTTCACAGTCTTTTATTCTGTTCAACATTAACACCATAGCAATACCTGTATTGCCTTGGGCACAGAAATAAAGAAGTTATGCCGAATATTGCAAAACGTGGTATTTGCTCCAACTGAAATTGTGGTAGTGAATATAAAGATAAGGAAAAACTGGGGTGTGGGGAGGGGGACATAATCATATACTTGAAATTTCAGTGTAGAGATTTGGATATGTCAATGCTGAATTATCTTCCAGTTTTGAAAAGAAGGTCCGAAACTAAATTGGACCCCAGCTATATGAGAACAAATAATACAGATGGAGCTGTAACCGTTAGTAGGTTATAAACGCAGAGATACAGCCACTGGGTCTCCCCACAGCTGCCGCCCGATGTAGGCAGTTTTCCAAAAACGCCTTTTTAGTGCAGCGTGAAACATTATTATAAGAATTATTATTAGTAGAAGAATGTATGCTAGAATTAGTCTTTCACGAATTAAAATAACTAGTAATAGATTTGCATTCCATGTGAGAAAGATTGGTGTTATCTGAGTCTCATATTTCAAATGCTGTTATTATTTTAGGCTTTAAATAGTTCTTTCCTCTAAGGGCGCACGGAATGCCTCACTAGCCTGGTCTAATATTGGAGGGGCGATAATATCTCACACTGCCTGTCACATGTTGAGATACCCGTCTCACCATCCCTGCGGGTTCCTAAGTCGGGTACCTGATGCTCATGCAGAGCAGAATATGCCAGTGCATTTATTCCTATTGGGGTTTTGTATGATGCTTGCTTCTTAATACTGTGTATTTGTCACTTAAAAAGTTTAAAGGATTGTGTAGCTGGATACATTAATCTTTCCTATTTCATTTGTTTCCTTTCCTTTAAAACGTAAGTTTTCTCAATCCTGAGGTCCAAGAAATATTTCTATTTTATTTTAGTAATTATAGCTAAGTTTCTTAAGTGGTTATTTTGTGCCAGGCACTGTGCTAAAGCTCCTTACATGTGTTGTCTCTTTTAGCTTATGAGACAAATGTCATCGTAAATGGAGAAGCATCTTCAGAGACGCTGAGTAACGTTAAAGTTAAGCAGCGGTTAGAAGAGCAGAAATTCGAACCCATTTTTGTCAGACTTCAAAATATCTGCATTTCTGTGCGACACAGCTCTAGTTGTGCTAGATCGTTAATCAGTTGAGTTGTCTAACTGGTTCACCAGACTTCCGTTGGGCACCTTTTCTGAGGATGAGGATGAGGATGATGGGGATGAGGATGAGGATGAGGAGGATGAGGAGGAGGATGAGGATGAGGATGATGGGGATGAGGATGAGGAGGATGAGGATGAGGAGGATGAGGATGAGGATGAGGATGAGGATGAGGATGATGGGGATGAGCATGAGGATGAGCATGAGGATGAGGATGCAGACGCGGACATAGTCTCCCAGACGCAGACGGCGACGTAGGCATAACTACGGTCTCTGTGAGGTCAGCCTTTTCTCCTCGTGCTGCTTCTTTTTCTCAGGGACGTTTAACTGCCTTTCTCTTGGAACTTTGAACATTTCTTTACATTAATTTCTTAATCTTTACCTAATGTCTTTGGAAGTTTTTCCACTTCTGAGAACAAAAGAAAAACAACCAAGCAACAAATGAGAACCTTAAAACAACACTAAAATCTTTCTCTGAAGGTGTCTGCTTGATTCAGCCCTAACTGCATTTATTTTTTTTAGTGCTTGAAAGGGCCTGTGTTCCATTCATGTGACATTTGCAAAACAGTGGCTCATGCTTTCGTTCTAAAAAATACATAGTGTGCTGATTAGAGAAAAAGAAGCTTAATTTTTTCCTTAGTTTTTTGTAGCTTGGTGAAGACTAAGTTTGGTCTTGACGTGGCTGTTTGAAGTATTGACAATGCCCGTCCGGTCTCCATTACCATGCCTGTGGCTGGCCCACGGGGGGACCCCGGAATAGATTCCGACTTTCACTGACTTATCACCCCTTTATTCGGCCAGCGCTTGCAGTTTGGTGTCATCACAGTGTTGCTAAAACTGCTTCTAAAGTTTCTCGGTGATCTCCATCACCAAGTCCAGCGCTTGCATTGGGTACCAAATGCTGCTGGCCGCCTTTGAGCTTTGAAACTTTTTCCTCTTAGCATCCTTGACTTTGTTCCATCCCTGACTCCTTGTGGCCTCCTGTTCTTGGCTCACTTGTTCTTGGCTTTCCTCTGTGTGCCGGCGATCCCTAAAACTCTGTTTCTATTAGAACTGTCTTCTGAATTCAAGACCTCCATTTTTGGTGCCTTCTGATACCTTTACATGTAGATTTATGTCCCGCTGTCCCTGCAGATGAAGCAAGTCAACTATTTTCCTGTTCTCCAAATCTGCTTTTCAAATATTCTCTTACATTTCTCTTTAGTGAATGGCTTTATCTTCCCCGTCACTGAGGCTACAGATCTTGACTTCTTCGCTGTCATCTTCCACACTCTGCTCTTTACTATAAGAAAGAGATTGAATGACGTCATAACACCGGACAAGTTCCATTTGCCATCCTGTTAAAGCTTTACTGCGGTGACATTTTGTCAGACATGGAAATGGCCGTTGAGAAAAACCTCATTGTTAGTAACTGATAGAACTGAAATTCAGGTCCAAATCTATTTAATTCTAAATCCAGAGATGTTTCTGCGATGTCATCTGCCTCTAATCCCTGTTCTTTAAAATTCGACAGTATTTTTATTTTCTTCCCTTTTTTTAGCACTACTGACTAGTTTATACCCCAGCTTGTACCTTCTGATGATTTTTGTCAGACCCTTTCAGGATCCATTCTGCCTTTCTAGGGCTGTCTCTCTTTAACCATCCACACATATTAAATTCTAATCAGATGCATTCTTTTATACCTCATGAACTGTGAAGCACATAGCCAGGTCTCTGTACCTGTGTCTCTCTCCCATTGTTGACTGAGCCTGAGAAAACCCTTTCCTCCCTTCTTCTTCAAGAGTTCGTTCAGATGCTGCCTCCTCTGTGAATACTTGCTCCAACACCTCAAAGAAACATTTATTTTATTTTTTTATTTTTTTTTTACTGTTTCCACAGTACTTGGTGGTGGTTAACAGCCATTTCTTCCGTTCTATAGTACGTTGTCTTTCCCCCACTGGATTGTAAACATTTGAAACTAGGCACGTGTTTATTATTTTTGTGCCCTTAAGGTATACTGTTTGTCTCTCAGTGTTGCCGTTCAGAGCCCTCCGTGGAGTTTCGTTCTAAGACTTTCATATATTCGTAGAAATTGGCTATGAGAATCATAGCCACCATACGTTACCATTGCTTAGTTTATTACCACTGGCAATTAAGCACGCAATTTGAAATGTTAGAAGATCTTCTATATTTATTAAAAAAACTCAAAGTTTAAGATTGTCTAAAGGATCATTAATATGTTTCGATATTCTGAGCCTGGTAGTGAGTGGTTCTGATGATTTTCCTGCCAGCGCTGTTAAATGGCAGAGATTCCCCGTTCTGTGTTTGTCCTGTGATTTTAGCCCCACGCCAAGCAGGTGGTGGCGGAAGGAAGGTCACCGGAGACTCCGGGCGGCAGTCTTTCTTTATTGCGCCTGAGTGCACATTCACTTTTCCGTTCTCTCAGTCTCTGCCTCGGTTGTTTCCCCATCTCTCTGCTTGAGCAATCTGTGCGAAGTCAAGAATTTTCACTTATTTAAGATGACAGTTTTCAAATGCTGCTGTCATTCAGGATTGAAATATTTTATCACCTCCCTTTCAGAACTGCGAGGATTCAAATTTCCAGGCACATAGTAGATGTTAAATAAATGTCCTTCCTCCGATTTTACCTTATCACTTTTAAATTAGAGACACTCTAGCATGGAGTGAATGAATGAGAACTCTTGGGCCGTGGGTTGTACTAGGAGATTCATGCTTGTCAGCTTCTCTTTGGATGGTATTTTCCCCCCATGTGGTCTGATTAAGTGGCATTTCTTGTAAGAAATGTTTAATTTTAAGAATGCTCACATTAAAATTTCTCATCCCACAAATTCTCCTGAACTCTGGTTGCGTGTTACTGGTGTTTTTAACACCCCAGGGAGGTTTTGTAAACTTGTACTTGACTCTTCAGTTGCTCGCAGAGTTTTGGTGTTATTTCAGGTGATTTGTAGTCTCCAGGGCCCAGGAAATGGGATTGTTTGGGCTTTAGTTGGAAGGATTGGAATTTATAAGGGGGACGCTTCAACCTGTCCACTCAGGGTTCCCCAGGACCTTGAAGGGGTAGGGAGCTGCGGTGCAGCCAGCAGGCTCCCCTGGGGGCGCCGCTTTCCCACCCCTGGACCCCCTTCTCTGTGGCTGCTGCTGTAAACCTTTGCATGCTCCCGAGACCTTGTCTTAGAGAGTGAATCGCCGCATGTGTCACTCAGCTTTCTTGTTTTGTACCCTTTTTTTACTATCTTTACTCGTCTTGGACTTTCGTGTACAGCATGCTTCAGAGCCTGTTCTTTCTAGCAATTTCTTCCACTCTTTATCCCTTCTCGGTTTTAGGCAATGTCTGCCTTGACTTATAAACTTCCTCCCGGCTTATAAACTCGCCGTCCTTCACTAGCCCTCGCCTCGAAACTTCTAGCTCCTGGCCGTTCCTTGGCAGGCCCCTTTGGGGTCCTCTTGCCGTCTTTGCCCTGCTCGCAGGCCCCTCCCGGCCTCTGCCCTTGACTCCCTTCCCTTTACACCACCCGGAGACCTCACAGGTCTTCAGCCCGTCGGCCTCCCGGATGTCCTTTCCGTCCCCCGGGTCTCTGCTGCCGCTCGACACCGGCTTCCGAGCAGCTCCGGCTCCGTGGCCTGCGGCGCTTTGAACGCACTGTCCCCAGTGAGCGCCACGCCTGCCCCGCCACACCCGTGTGCGCGCTGTCCGCGTGCACGGCCGTCCCCAGCGGTGCGCCCGCTGTCCGTCTCGGTTCTTGCCTCGCATCGGGCATTTCCGTTCGTGCGCCCTTCTCGGCCTGCCGTCCTCCCCATCAGCCGTGCCCTTCGGCCAGAGGGCTGGGGCCGTCTGCACGCCGCCTGCGCGTCTCACCCGGCCTGTTGCGGCTTTTGTCGCCTCTTACCCGGTTTCCAGCCACTGTCTGGGCCATTATCTGATCCAGATCTCTTAGAAAGGTGTCCGGGTCCCTCTCGCTGTCCCCCTGGTTACGCCGCGGACCTGCCGAGCTGCTGGCGGCGCCGTGAAGAGCATCGTGCGCCGTGCGCCTCTGCGCATGCGCTCCGTGTGCCCTGCGCACGTGTCTTCAGGGTCAGTTCTGGCTCCGGTCCTACGACCCAGTTAGACAGCGTTGAGCATTCAGAACCGACGGCTTCCCCCAGCATTTACACTGCTCTGATGACCGTGAATATGAATGGCTTGTCTCATAGGCGAACCCTCTATGGCGCGTGATAGATCCTTAATATTTTTTGATACCTTGGTGTTCTGAGCCCTTGGCGGTGTGCAGTTCGGGCCAGGGTGCATCTGTACTTGTGGGATGCGGGTTTGTGGACCTCTAGATCGCAGCGCCTGTGTTTTCCACGTCTGTGTCCTCCGCGGGGCCAGCGCAGTGCCTGGCACCGCATCTCACGTGTCAGCTGTTCAGATGCGTGAGTGCGTGAAGGTCACGGGCAAGAGGAGCCTGTGGTCTGGTACCAGTTCTGAAATTTAATGCTTTCTACGTTTCCTTAAGCTGTACTTTATTACAGTTTCACGACATAAAATAGCATTATGGAAAAATGTTTGAAAAAACCTTAACGCATGTTAAGTTTTGTGACTAAATAAGGCAGGATTCTTGGTTAGATAGAATGCCCCTACATAAATATCTCTTACTGCGCAGTGTGACAAATGGGTGTCACCGTCGTGCAGCCGTGGAAAGAAGTGTGTGGAGGTGTGGCAGATAGTTATGGCCATGAGAAATAATCCTTGCCTCTCTGGAGCGCTGTGACAGCCTCACTCTCCTGGGTCCTCATTAACTGACCTACGTGGATGTTTTTTTTTTTTTTTTTCTGTTTTTTGGGAGAGTGATTTTTTTCCCCAGCTTTATTGAGATAATTGACCATTAATGGTTGCCCTGACTGGAGGACTTTGACATGTAAATAACTTGTAAGGGACAGAGGAGGAAGTTGTTCATTCGCTTTTGTTTTTAAGCATCTTCTCTCCTCCAGATACAGATTTCGCTTTTTTATATTCATGCATTCTACCGGTCTCAATTTAAACACTGCATATTTCCTGTGGATTTTTATGGTAAAGGCTTAAGGGGCTTCATGCTTTACAAGTCTTAAACTGTCCTAAAATGTTTTTTTTTGGTAGAAATCATGGACACTTAATGACAAATTTTCAGACACTACAGAGAAGCACAAAGAAGGAAGCAGGAATGTTCCCGGTCCCCTCACCACACAGAAATAACGGCTCTCGCCGTCCTAGTGAGCAGCTTTCGTCAGCCTCGTTTTGCACTTGTGCACACGCACAAGCATCGTCTCCTTCCCTCTTAGACATAAGTACACTGTTTTACAGAAACAGCAATATAGTGTAATTGCTGTACTGTAGCCTGATTTGTATTTGATTTTATTTCCGCTCAGTAGTGGCTTGGGCCTTTTCCCATGACACATGGAAATATTATCCATCTACATGATTTTTAATGGCTGTTACACACTATTGTATGTACCCAAATCCACACAACCGTATCCTGAATGATAGCTGTTTTAGCTACTCCCTTTTTAAAAAAAAATTAGAAATAAAAAAATGTGGTAAACTTCATCTTTTTTACTTAGATAATTTTCCTTTTAGCTTTAATTCCTTAGATGTGACCGCATTAGTCAAGGGACATGTTTATTTTTCATTTCGATACTTATTATTGAACTATTCTCTAGAATAGTGTTTCTGCTATTCCCCATGTCTGACAAACTTGGTAAAGGGTGAACTAATGAGTATCTTTCCTAATGAGTATCTTTGCTATAACTTCATGCTGTTACATAGAATTACTTTATGCCGAGTATTCTCTTTAATTCTGCCAGAACATAGAGGCTATTACTAATTGGTTTTCTTCTGGCAGGTTCTGACATACACATGCTACTTTCCCCTTAAAATAGTCCAATTATAACTGGAAGAACCTGTATTTAAAAGAACACCGACGTGGCTTTCGGGAGCACTAGCAATCCACTCTCTCTCTGTCTCCATCAGTTCGATTCTGACTCATGTAGGATGTCACATTTCCTCTATTGGGATGTTTATCAGAGGACCCGGCTTGCTTCAGAAAATTGGTACTTGTAATACTAGACCTATTTCAAAATAGTACTAGTATTTAGATGTTAATTTTTAACTTATAACATGAACCGTGACTGGACTTGAATGAGTCAGTTTCTCAATAACTCTAAAGTTGAGTATATTTTGATGATAAATTTTAAATTGACCTTATTTGGGTATGCTTGAAATATGGGGAAATAACCCATTAAATTAAAAAAACTAGTAGAAATGTGAACTCGGAGGTTCTGATTAGCCGTGCAACTTCTCCTTTCCATCTGCCCCGTTCCTCTTTATTCTGTGTTATTTCTGAACACTGAAGACCAGTGAAAATAGCTCTGGATAGGGCTGCTCTTTGTGTTTGGGGGTCTCATCTTTTTCTGACTTTTCAGATCATTTTATCAAGGCAGAATACTTGCCGATTCATCCCATTCTCCATGTCCCTGTCCCTCTTCTCCCCTCCCAGATAATTAAATAATTCATTACTCTTTGTCTCTGCCAGGAAACACACACACACACACAAACACACACACACACACACACACACTCACACTCACACTCACACACACTCACTCCGTCCCTCCCTCCCTCATCTATCTACCCACCCACCCACCTATTGGGACATGAATTTTTTGAATTAGTCTAAACTAGGCTCCTTTGTCATTCCAAAGAGGGAAGCATAGTAGTGAAGGTGAGAGATTGGAGTTGTAGGTTTTGAAGAAAAGTACATAAGGTTAAGGTTAAAATTAACATTTTATCTCCTTTTTTAAAATCAACTTAATTTAGTCAAAGACAGTGGAGGCTTGACCAGCTCAATCTAATTGAGTTTCAGCAATAAAGTCTTTAAAACTTACCTTCTTTTCCTTTCTTTTCACTTTCCCTTCCTCTTTCTTCTCCTCCTCTTCCTCTCTTTTTCTGCTTTTCTCCTTTACTCTCTTTTATCATGGCCAAAAACTGAAAGGTGGATTGGAGTTGAGCAAGACCAGTCAAGTTGGCCTCTTGGGACGATGTTGGAGTAGACCTGAACAGAGGCGATGCTGGCCTAGACCAGGGCACTGATAGTGAAATGGGGAGAAGTAGCTGACTCTGAGCAATATTTAGGATGTAGAATAGACTCCAACCCTCGATATTCCAAAGATACCTGCATTATCCAAAGGATAGTTGTGACATACATAATTTATTCTGGAAAGAGATGATGTAAAAAGCAAAACGAGACTTGAAAAGAAAAGTGAGTTTTACGGGAAAATAATCGATTTGCTCTCAGATGGTTTGAGATGGTAATTGCAAAGTGCCTCTTTTTAATGGTGTCTGATCTACCAAAACAAGGCTCATTTTTATATATTGATAACTTAAGATCAAATTAGGAATATCTGATGTTTTGAAAGCATCACCACTAGATTTGTCTTCTGGCCAAGAAAGAAGAGAGAGGACTTAATCTCTCTCCAGAAATAGCCCAAAAACCGAACAGAATATATGAAACAGCAGTTTTCAAGGCTTTAGATGTCAGCATTAGAGGACCGTGGTCCCCGATAGATGAGAAACAAATGAGGTGAGCTGAGTTCTGTGACTACCGCAGCTTACTGCCCGAGGGTGTGAGGGGGGAAACGCAGGAGGAACCCATCTCAGTGGGGGTACCAGCCTGGAAGGTCAGGGAGGCCAAGGTGGTTATAGTTCAAAGGAAAAGTACTGGCGAGAGCTCGCACACAGACAGCGTTGGGCGCTTGCAGAGTTCCCGCGAGTCTTTGGCTGAATACTGACCAGAAGGTCTGAGTGAGGGGGCTGCCTGGGCTAGAAGAATATCTGAGCGCATCACAGGAAATAATCTTCAGAGCTTATACAAGGCCGGGAATGGTTCCTGTTCTCACCAGCCAACATCGAAAACATCGTAATTCACGAATCATTAAGCGGGATAATGGGAGGGCTCTGGCCTCAGTATTTTGGGGGCCCGATTAGCCTCAGAATAAATGTTGCCTTAGTCCTTCCTAATAAAGCTTAAAGGCAAGACCTGGAAGGATCAGACTGATTTTTAAGCAGTTTACGATGGAGAGCAAAGCTGTAGAATATTTATAGAAATGAAAAAAATCTCAGCATCCAACAAGTTAAAAGTTAACCATAGTTGTCATCCAGTCAAAAAATTCCCAGATATGTAAAAAAAAAAAAAAGAAAAAAAAAAAGAAAAATATAAAAAGAAAATATAATCAGTCAAAATTGACCTGGAAATGTCGCATCGATAGTGTATGAGACACCAGAGCAGTTGTTACAGCTGTGTTCCATAAGCTCAGGAAGCGAGAGGCAAGGTTAAACTTGTTGCTACAGGCATAGAAGGTACTTAAAGTCCAAATCGAACTTCTAAAATATAAAACTGCGCGATCTGAAATAAAAAATACATATTGTACGGAATTCAAGAAGATTAAGTAAATGGAGATGCAGATCCTGTGTGTGGCTCTGGGGACTCGGTACGTTTAAGATGCGAGCGCTTCCCCAGGTGACCCCTGCAGTGCCCATGAAAAACTTGACACGCTTATTCTGACATCCGAATGACAGTGCCAGGGACCGACAGACCAAACCAGGTTTTGAAAAGACAAAAACATGCGAGAGTTCGGGACCACCTGACTTCAGGACTCACTGTCAGGCAGTCAAGGTCAAGTGCTGTTGGCAGGAAGGTGGGCTGGCGTCGGGGGAATAGAGAGTTCAGAAATAACCAGCCCACTGTTACGGTGTTGAGTTCTGACAAAGGAGTAAGGGTTTTTGGTGGAGATAGGATGATGTTTTTAACACGCATACTGAAAGAATTGAGTATCTGTAGGCAAAAAAATTAGTTTACACCCATACCTCACACTACAAAAATTAACTCAGCATGGGCCCTAGACCTGAAATGTAAAATATGAAGCCACAAAACTTACAGGAGAAAACATCTGTCGCTTTTGGTTAGGCAGATATTTCTTTGACACAAACCAAATACATGCCCCATGAAAGAAACATTTTGCAAACTGGACTTCATCAAAATTTAAGAACCTTTGTTCTTTGAATGATACTGTTAAGAGAACGAAAAGACACATTATTGACCTGGAGAAAATATTTGTGTATCACATATCCGAGAAAAGACTTCTCTCCAGGGTTGTCAAAAACCCAATAAAAATGGTCAAAAAAAACCTGAACAGACATTTTTATCAGAGAAGATACAGAATGACAAGTCATTTGGGAAATGCTATTTAGGACCCCGGTGAGATGCCACTGCACACCTATTAAAATCTCTAAAATGTCAGAGTCTGCCCTTGGGAGACAGCTGACCAACTTTTAAAACGTTTATATGTGCACATACCACATGCCCACGCCGTTTACTGCTGGGTATTTACTAAGGAGTAATGAAACGTGTTCACACAAACACTGGAGCACGGATGCTCACTGCAGCTTTGTTTGCACTAGCCGGAAACTGGAAACAATCTGTGTCCATTGGATGGCAAGACACACAGATTGTGGTATTTTGATGTTATTGAGTCTTAGCAGTAAAAACACAAATGAAATATTGATGGAAAAATCTGGACACCAAGTGAAAGAAGCTAGTCAAAAAAAAAAAAAAGATTTATATTCTAGCAAATACAGACTGATCTGTTGTGACGGGAAGCTGATCACTGGTTGCCTAGAGACCAGAGTGGTGGAGCAGAGGGAATAGGAGGGTTCAGGAGAGGCTCGTGGAAACTTCTGGGCGTGATGGATATGTTCATTATTTTGGCTTGGGTATCGGTTTCGTGATTGTCTCCCTGTGTCAGGAGTTCTCAGAGTTTACATTTTAAATATATGCGGTTTATTACATGTCAATTGTATCTAAATAGAGCTGTTAAGAAAAAGTTATCAGGCCATGTTTCAGTCAAGAGTGGAGAGGTCACTGATAGCAACCTAAGAAGCCATCAAGACAGGGGAAGCAAGTTAAAAGCTCATTGTGTAGAGCTGTGTCTCAGGAGATACTTTGTGGTTTTATTAGTTGACTATGTGATTAAAAAAAAAAAGCCTGAGCAATATTCACCAATATCAGTCAGTTCTCAGTCAGTCATCAGTCACATCATCTGAGTGAAATACACAATATTTGTTTTCTACTTTCACCTAGTATAAATCTCTTTGTCATTTCTAACTGATAGAAAAAGAATACTTAATGTCTGTACTTCGTTGTTGCACTTAATGTATGGGAATGATTTGTTGTGTTCTTAAATAAGTATTCCATTTGTAGTGGATCCAGCCGCGTATTAAATACTGTTACTTCAAAAGTAACAGTTGCCATGGAGTCATAGTAGAAAAGCATAAAGTGTATTAAAAGCCTGAGTTAGAAACACATCAGAAATTAGCTTCATTTGTAAGAAACCTTTGTGGGTCATTTGCAGGTAGGAAATACGGTATCCTTTTGGTTTGAAACAATTTGCTTACAATATAAAGATGATTACAACAGTGCTTTTACAGCTAAACGTCAGGACTCTTGACTGAGTCCCCTTCTGCCCAGAGAGTACAGGTACGTGTCATATTCAGATGTCGGGGGACGATGTCCGTTTGGAGAGCTTACTGTATAAAAAGCACTCGGTCGTTTGAGCCCGAAAGATGCGGTGTTAATTTTAAGTTTACGACAACCTAAAACTGTGGATCAGTTTTCACAAAGTGAATGTCTGTTGTTTAACTTAAACATTAATTTTTTTTCAGACGTGCATTTAGAGCTGTTTAAGATAAGAATAAAAATTAGGATTTAACATACGAATAGACATTAGAATAGAAATAGAAGTTATAAATAAAAATAATGATCTGTAATATTATATATAGTAATTGTAATAAATCACAAATTTAATATAGGAACATATCTGGGTAGTTATGAAGAAACTATCTAAATCATAGGGCAGGAATAATGAAACTTCGGTTTTCTTTCTCACCGTTCTCTTTAGTATTGCAGAAGTTGGACAAATAATCGGTATAACCAAATCCATGAGTCTTCTTTCTGAATACAGCCTTTGCCTCCCAAAGATAAAGAAATTGTTAAATTTTCTGATGAATAGATAATTCATTTTAATGTGATTGGTTTTAGTTACCAGCTTTGCCTTTCAAAAAATTTTTATTCTAAATGGGTGTGCCTGTGTTCTTTCGTTACTTTGTAAGAGCCTCATTTGTATTTTAAGCCAGTAACATTAAAACAGTTTTAGAGTGCGTCTTTTCATTGTAGTTATTTTAACTAATTTTATTATCCAAAAGTATTTATTATAGTAATCTATAAGTATTGCTTCAAATATTTCTGATAGTTCTCGAAATTGGCTCTAGGAATCTATTATCTGTTAATAGTAGTGGATCTACTCTCTTATCTCTAGATTTTGTGGGTCCTTTTGCACTGTATCTAAATCCTATATAATTCTTTTTTCTACTTTTTAAATCCTTTTACTCAAATACTCAAAGTTGAGTGAAACAGACGTCCAGACCACTCAGTCAAGGGAAATACATGCCTTGCCATCCTGAATCAGATTTTACAGAAAGAAGGGAGGATTTTGGGCCCTTGCCACTTTTTAACGAAAATTCGCTGTTGGGTAGGTTTTTTGCATTGTAGTTGTTGAATATGTGGAAGACACAGTTTGGTGTGTAAATTTTCGTAGTTACATTAATTTTAATGACTTCTATCATTAAATTTGAGGTCCTTTATAATTCGTTAGAATGATATTTTATGTATGATTCGTTTGGGAAAGTAGAAACAGACTTTCATCTCTTTTCTTGTTTATAGGATCCCTTAAAAATAGTCTTTCAAATTATCCTAAATTCATTTAACTTAGAGAAACTCAGCTTTGAAATCAGATAATCTGTCATTCACAGTAAATGTAGGATGTGTGTGAAATGGAAACTATGTCATATTTCTCAGGAATATGCTTAAAAGTTTTTGTATGTATGGATAATTTTCTCTGTCTAAATTTAATCTTATAATCCTGAGGGGTCCCCATCTCTCCTAGGCATTTTAGACTCTTTTACCAAGATAGCTGATGGCTTTTATCTGGACTCCCATCTTCTAAAATAGGTTTGGGATTAACTGGTGTACAATGACTTACCTCCGAAGTGGTCCTGCTAGTAGCCATTTGTTCGCTGTAACTAGGGATTAACCATCAGTGAAATGCAGTGGCTTCTTTTTCTACTCCAGAAATTAAGGGATTGACCATATTTTTGAAGCACATGCCACTGTTTTTGAAAACTTGATAATTTGGAAGGTTTTAATGTGTGTGTGTGTGTGTGTGTGTGTGTGTGTGTGTGTGTGTGTGTGTGAGAGAGAGAGAGAGAGAGAGAGAGAGAGAGAGAGAGAGAGAGAGAGAGAGAGAGAGAGAGAAAAGGAGGGAGAGAGGGAAGGAAAGGGAGAAGGTGGGGTGGGGAGGGAGAAGATTTTTTTTCCTCTTTGGAAAATATATTTTGGCAGAGGCCTGATTCCTTTTTTGCCCCCCCCCCAGAATTTTATGTCTTAGCTGTGGCCATAAGAGAGGCCACAGCAGGTTCCAGATACCGAATCTGGGGTATTCATTCTGTACATCTAGAATATTTTAATTAAGCTCCGATTACATTTCTTCTCTATTTTATCACGTTGTGTTTCATCTTCCCTGGCACATATGTGTAAAATATAATTTTAGGTTTAAAATTAGGTTAGCCAGTTGGCTTATCTTCCAGAGCTAATAGTTCAAACTCTAATTTGACAGTTTCAAGTGTCATTTCTATCTAATAGGGACGTTTTCTTGGGTTGTACAGTAATTACCTTCTGATTTTTGCATTCTTACGTTCTGATGGTTAGCTCTAAAATACTTTTAAGTGATGACAAATTCTTTGCGATACGATTTAATGCTGTAAACTCGGTTTCTATGTACATAGAAAGTGTGGGAGGAAGTGTGAACATGCTAAATTATTTTCTTGGTTGACGCTGTTGGAAGTTGAATTCAAACGATATTCATGTTAACGGTCATTGAATCTTTATCACACTTAAGCATGTGGAATTTAAAACGGTCACCATTCAGAAGAATATTTAACATACTCATTTGTTCCACAGGGACAAAATATAGGCCATTTATGAGTCCAAATGAGGTTAGCCAGTTGACTTATCTTCCAGATCTAATAGTTGGAATTCTAATTTGACAGTTTAAAGTGTCATTCATATCTAATAAGGGACATTTTCTTGGGTGGCACGGTAATTACTACAGTCTTATCATGTTCTAGTAGTTCTTTAAGCAAAAGTACCATGCCACTTGAATGTAGTAATTTTTAAAAATGTCATCTCGTAGTAAAATATTTTTATTATAACAAGTTACTTTACTCTTTTGCAGGCGTTGGGGCCTCTGTTATGCTTTTCTTCTATTTTGATCCCTCCCACGTTTGCCTTGTTTTTAAGTGTTTTTGTTGTCTTTAACTCTGTTAAGTACTTGGCATCTTACTACTGGGGAAATGGCTTTAAGTGCTTACAGAAAGAAGTGATTTAATTTTGAAATGCAGGCCGTTTTGACCTTCATCCTGGTAGAAGCGGTTTAAAGATATTGAACTTGAAACCTGTTGCTCGGTTTTGAGGTAGTCTCCACCGCCCAGTTCTCTAAAATCTGTTAGTTTGGGAATGACGCATATTTGACAATAAAAGCACAATGTACGTGCTTCGGAGGTATTAATCGTAGTTTGCAAATGCAATGATTAAAATTTCTCAAATTTGATTAAAACATTTTCCTTAAGCAATTTAATTATCCTATCCCCAAATAATGGGAACTCAAAACCACTGTAGATCCCTTAAGGAAATATTTTACTCCGTAAATTAAGTACTGTGGAATAATGCCTAGTAGATTCGATGTGCTTTTTGGGGCTTCAAGTATGTTAACTCACTCTATTTGATTTTTGAATAGACACCAAATCCTACCGCAAGCGAGTTTATCCCTAAAGGAGGATCAGCCTCCAGGCTGAGTAACGTGTCCCCGTCAAACATGTCTGCCTTCTCTCAAGTGTTCTCTCCTCCGTCCCTGGGAGGCCCCGCCGCCGCCGGGCTGGCTCCAGGTAAGTCGAGTCACTGTTTCCAGCGGGCTCCGGGTACCCAGCCTGGAAGCACCACTGGCTGCTAGCCGATCAGAACTGAGACTGTAGCACTTGGATGCTTCTCATTTGAACACATGACTTTATAGTTATGCTCCAGGCTTTGGTACCAGACCAAACGGGTAGTTGAGCAACTGAAAGCAGAATTTAAATATGAACAAAATGTACCTATAAGGATGTTTAAAAAGCACGGAAATGAATTTGTAGGGGAAATGGTTAGTTAGAAAAATATCTATCTGGACCTTAGTATTTCCCTATTTTTTTAGAATGCTATTTCACTCCAAATCTTCTTTAAGAGATAGAATATTCATGTGTGTGTCTGTGCTTCAGGTTTTTTGTTCTAAAATGCTTAAACAGATTTATTTCGTATCATTTAAAATACAAGTTTAGGTGTATTTATTAACTTGCAGATGTTTGGTTATGAATCTGTTGCAGGTTTTAATTTGTAATTTTAAATTCGGTAAAGTATTATAAACAGTAGGAGGAGGAAAGAAATGTATTAGGGGCCATCGAGGTAAGGAAAATAGTACTTCTCGCTCGCTTTCTTCTAAGTTTACCCAAATGGCAGGATTTGAACAAATGTACGTATACCCCAGGAGTCCTGAGACATCGTTCAAAGTCACCCTTTGCGAACCCCATTTTTTTCGAAGTCCTCTCTTTCTTAAAAATTCATGCACATTTTGTATTTTCCTCATAATATAATCATATTTGTTATATAAAAATATGCAAACTGTCTTAGATAATTAACATCACCCACCTCTGCTGTCATGTACCTTAATCAGAAGTGTAAGGTTTGGAAACTGCGTCGAGTTAAGTGCTGAGTAGGTCATCTTGTGTCTGAATGTTTGCGCCTCTCACACGGATGCTGTTTCTAGAACCTGTACTGGACAGGCATTGCTTGGTCTTGGGTGTTTCCAAAAATAGAAACAACATGAAATATATATATATATATATATATATATATATATATATATATATATATATATATGCACCAATGAAGACGAAAGCTCTGTCCAGATCAGCCCGGAGCCAGTGCCACTCCTGAGCTTATTAACCAGTCAGTAGGGGGGTGTCGGTTATGACACCGACACCGACACCCCGGACCTTCTGGGAAAGAAGAAGGGGCGCAGGTCCTGATGGCTTCACGGCACAGCGTCTGGTGTGGCTCGTGCAGGATGGAGGCCACGCGGAGGCTGAGCAGCCGGTGTCGCCAAGGCTTTGTCGGGGCCACCTTGCCCCGCCTGTCTCACTCCCTGCCGCTCCCCTGGCCCCCCCTCCTTCGGTCCCCGCCCCCCACTTGTCCTCCTTTTTCTCTACTTCAGCTCTTTTGAGGTCTGGTTAAATATGTGAACGTTTCCCTTCTTCCCTAGAGAGCAGTGTCAGGGTTGAATCTCCCCGGTGGCATACACGTTTACCTGTAAGCAGTGTGCCTCGTGACGTGGCTCCCACGTGGTGCCTTCCCACTGTGTCCGTGAGCGAAAGCTGCGTGTTCCCGACACGCCTGAAGCTCTTAGCACTCGGGCCGTGTTTGCACAGCGCCCACGATAATGGCATCCATACGGCAGCAGGGAAAACTGGCTTTCGTCCCTAAGGGCCAGCTTATTTTGGCCTAATAACGTGTCTTTCCTTGTTTCAAAAATATTTCATCCACACATTAGATCAGACTAGTTCGATCTTGCCAGTGCAAATACAGGCTCTTTAAATATTGGAGGGCTTAAAAATGCCAAGGGGAGTTTTAGATCTTGAAAACATTTAGTTTAAAAAATCCATGTTGCCCTGGTATTTGTTTAAGCTTTCCAGAAGGTATTAACGTGCGTGTAGGTGTTTCATTGGTCCCTGTGGGTATCACAGCCTAATTTGGGATGCAGTTCATTAATTTAAAAATTAAATAAGCTAAGAAACTACTTAACTCTTCACAGAGCTCGAACATTACAGTGGTCGTTCTGCTTCCTATTAACGAAAGCGGTTATCGTCTGGGACCATTGGAAGTAAATAGGTCCGTATATCAAATTCAGAGTATTCCTGGAATTGTGATACCTGTTATCTAAAAATGATTCTTCATTCAGGTGACAGTCAACTCAGCTAAAATATTGTCCGAAAGTACTGGAATGATGCATGGTTTTGCATTTATTAATATTTCTCCCTATTTTTTTTCTTTTCGTTAATAGTTTTAAAACTCTCTGGAGATGAGCAAAGAAAAAAAATTAAGTCCGACGTTCAGAAAACCATTTTACCTCTTTAATGCCTTCCATCACTTCTTACCCACAAATGTTCTTTTTTCCGAGGCCCAGGAAAGGGTTCCCGACATTTCTACGTTGAGGTTGCAAAATAAAGATTATAAAGTTTATTTGCCTGCCTTAGTGGTGGTTTAATTTCTTGTTAATGCTTCTTACCTACTATAGGTGTAAGCTGTTGATAGTTTTCAGTTATAAAGTTTTATTTTTTTTTCAATTTCTATTCCGGATTATTGCCCTTGAAAACAATGTCAAACTACTGTTTTTCTAAAAAACAAAACAAAACAAAATGTAAAACTTTAACTATTGGCACTTAAATGTAAACTAGAGTAATGCCATTTTCATTACATATGAAAAAATACGTACTTAAAATATACGTATTTGGAAATGTAAAAATATGTGAGCAAAGTTAAGTAAATATTAAGATTTCGAATTTCCTCAAATTGTAAGGATCGAAAGCCTAATTCTGGGGACAGATGAGATCCTGAGTGAATCAGCTCTTTAAAAACTTACTTTGATTACTTTTAAAACGTGACTTGTGTGTTTTTTTAAGTTTTAATGCAACAAGGAAATTTAGTACACGTTATTTGAATTTATTCCTAGCTATTTAGTTTTAAAAGGTGTTTAAAGATGTTGAAAATGCGTTCACAGCCTTCCATAAGTTAAGGACTGCTGCTTTAACACCCCCTTAGCAAATTTATTTCCACAGCGTGTTACAGTAAGGATGCTTTCAAAGTACTGTGTGGTCTAAAGATTTATTGTCCTGGTAGCTTTTGCTTCAGGCAGACAGTTGTCGAGTAGATCTTTTGAAGTGAAGTTATGACTAAGTGTATCTGATGTGATAGTTTGTGCTTTGATTTTCAGTGCCATGAAGAATAACTTGTCGTGAGAACCAGTTACTGAATGTTTTTCTCCGTCAGAATTTTTCCGTAGCGTGCTTCGATTCGGTAGTAGACTCGGTGTCCTCGAGTGCCCTTGGCATTGGCCGCGGTCTGCTGGGAAGTGATTTTACGAGAGCTCGCACCTGGAGCATCCGTTTCTGGGGCCGTTCCGATAGGTCACCTGGTGGGTTGACGGGCGGTTCTGACTCGGGATTAGAGCATCCTCGTCCTGCTTGATTGTGCGCGGACACTGGGGAGGGGCCCAGGGGTGTCCTTGGACTTGAAGATGCCATCATTGATTTATAAAAGAGTCATACGTGACTTTCACTATTTTTCAATAGTCGTTACTGTTATTAAATAATTATATTCATTTATTATAAATTGTATTGTAATAATTTAGAAAAATCTAAGGAAGATAATGTTTTTAGATTCAGTTTTTTGAAATAGTCATCATTTCTTATATATTTCCGAGGGCGCCAAATCGATGGGTAAAAGTAGCTCATATTTTTCAATATATTTTTTGGCTTACATAGGAAAAGGAGAAGAAGGGGAAGGAAAAGGCGAAATTAATATTGATCCATCACTCTTGTTCAAAAGTATTAAAAGATTAAACTGTGTATATAACATGCTACTTAAAATAGAGTTAGTTCTCATGATGGTGAAAGCTTTGGATAAAGAGATTCTTTTTACTTTTAAAGCTCTGTGCTAAAATATAAAGTCCCATGATTCATAGCTCTGTGGTGTTTCATATCATGGATGGAGAAAGGGAGACTTAATTCATTTCAGTTGCTAGTAGCGTGTGCAGTGATCTGATGTTGGCATCAATCTTTGGAACCTTTGGGGTTTACACAGTTCAGCCTTGTGCCAGTTTAGAGGAGTGGTCTCTAAACTGCCTTCCAGGCTGTAACTACCATGGACCATAATCTTACTGCCCACGGTGTGTGGCGTTGAAACAAACAGATCCCAAATGGAATGGGACGGTCCCGGGCAGGTACTCACTCGTCTGCGGTAATCAGTTAGGAACCCGGGTCGGGTGGCTTCTAGATGTCGCTCCTGTCGCTGGGCAGAGGGGAGCAGGGAGGAGCACGAGTGGGCGGTCTGGGCACGCCTGGACACTGGGTCCCCCAGTGATGACCGTCTGTCGAAATCCGGGCTTCCGTTGCTTTAAGCAGCTTGGCCACGTTTCCCAGGCTTCTTTGGATGCAAAATTGTCACAGTCCGTCCCCGTAAGCTCATGTATGTACATTTTGGGACATTATCTTATTTGCATCTTTTCGCATGTACTTTAGAGAACTCAGCAAAGCAGCTGCAGTCAGCGATCGGTCCTTTGTCGCGGCAAGTGAAGCTTTCCTGCATACTTGACCTTGGAGAGCAGAAGCTTTATGGCTTTGTCACAATGTTACATTTTCAGCTCTTTTTTGAAGAAAGATTTCTGAAATTTGCAGTACTGTTGCTTGAAACAAAAGATAACTTTTTTTTTGATGACTCACACTCAACTCTGCGTGTCCGCGATCGGCCGGAACCAGAGTACAGTTGTCACCGTCTCGTGTCAGACTCCCAGCAGTGTGTCACTGCTTAGGGCTTCGCCCTTGCCGTGGTCCCCTGCCCCCGCGTGTTAGGTCGTGACTCCTGAAGGTAAGGCCTTTGCCCTCGCTCTCCGGGTCTGTTAAGTGGTGCCTTAAGTAGGGATGCCATTCTGAGGACCCTGCTCTGCTTAGCTCCGTGCTGTCCCCTTGCCTCTTTTTTCCCATAACCCCTTTCTTCCTCTGCCCTGCCAAGGGCTCGGAACACAAGTATGTTTTTCAATATCTTTCTTTCTTTTCTTTTCTTTCTTTTTTTTTTTTTTTTAATAAGGAAAAGATTTTGAGTCAAGGACTTGAGTTGTTGCCTGTGAATAAGATACATCACCTTTCAATTACGGCTGGCGCTGGTTTTGCCCTTTTTGGTCCATATCTGTGTTCTGGATAAATGAAGCTACCGGATAAGGAGCCATTGAGTGAACTGTGACGGGGGTTACCGAGGCTCGGTCAAGGTCACAGATAACAGTGTGACTAAGAGTGGGCAGCCGGGATTTCTCCTGCCTTAGCGATGTTAGTGGGACAAAAACAATGTAAATGAATTATTATAAGACGTATAATAAATTTTCAGAATAAAATAATTATCATAATTTAAACATAAATCAGTGGAAAACATGACCGCTCCCTACTCCCCCACTAAAAAAATAAAATGAAGATGTATTTCAAACAATAGTGTAAAGTAATGCTTTTATTTTGCCACTTTAATAATTTTGACTTTTAATTCTAATATACAATAAGACAAGTACTATAACGGATTTCTCTTATGATTTCAACCACTGATACTAGAAAAAGCTACTGGTGTGAAAACTAGCTTAATCTTTTCAAGATGAACGGAAGACGTGCATCAGATAAACAGACATGACCCACGTGTCCTAAACCTGCCGTGCCCGTCCCCACGCAGGCCGGCCCTTGTCCCCGGGGTCCTGCACAGTCTGGGTGCAGAAGGCCGCCCTGGTTAGAGGCCGGCACTGCAGGGCGACCTGGGCACCATCCGGGTGCAGGGGTGGAGCAGGACTTCTCACCCGAGATACCTTCAGTTCCGCGTGTTTAGACTTAAAATGTTGACACGTGTGCAACTTCTCATTGTTTGGAGTTTTGCTCTGATTATTGTGGAGCTCTTGTCTGTGCATGTGGATGTGTGATTCCCATATGTTTTAGAAAATTCCAGGCAGCAGGGACCCTGAGCTGCTGGCACCCATTTTCCCGGTTGCAGGGCTCCCCTAAGCTGGCTGAGCCGTGGGAAGTCTCTCTGTTACCTTAACAGAATACGTGTCCTGACTGCCCTGGGTACCGCGGTTCATGTCAGCATTTATTACTTATTACTCCTCTGCGTTCCTTTTGCTGAGCTAAGGCTTTTTCTCGTCTCGGCTTTCGTCTCTGTGAGGTTGGGTAAAACCTGCCATCACTCTCTGAAAGATGCTTGAGCAGGAAACTTAAGTGGTCCACCGGCTCACCGTTGCCGTCGTGTGTTCAGCTCCAGGCTTCCTTCTGGCTCGTCTTGGGGACAGACCGTCCCACCGGTTCTCCCCGTGGCTGCTTCCTTCCCATCGCCCAGGTGTCAGCGGACATCTCACAAAGGAAGGCCTTCGACCGGCGTGAAGGAAACTTTCCACCGTGGTTTCTGTCGCGTTGTCCTGTTCACTTTTAGAATTTGTCACAAGACGAAGTTTTGTTTCTGTGTAAATTAGGACGAGTGGTCCTCTTCCCTCCCACTGGACTGTAACCTCCCTGTGGCAGGGACCACGTGCAGGTGCCCAGTAAGTATTTTTAGAATGAAAACAATGGACGATTACTCTTAAAAGACAGGCAGCTTCTTTACTGTTTCCCTAAGCCTCGTCCCTCCTACTTTACCTCACGGAGGGCCTGTCCTCCTGAGACCGTGTCCCTGAACGTGGTCACCTGTCGCCCCCGCCTGTGCCTTTGCTTGGGCCTCGCTCTGCGGAAGCCCTTGGTTTCCTGCGCGCTCGCCTGGGTTTCACGGCTGAGGTCAAACGCCTCTGTCCCCGCAAAGCCACTTCTGCTTCTCGAGTCACCGCCGTCTCCCAGCTCTGCTGCTGCGGTGTTTGGAGTTGCTCAAATGTGCTTCAAAGTTTGATCTGTATGTTTCTTTCTCTTTCTTTCTTTCTTTTTCTTTCTTTCTTTCTTTCTTTCTTTCTTTCTTTCTTTCTTTCTTTCTTTCTTTCTTTCTTTCTTTCTTTCTTTCTTTCTTTTCTTTCTATCTATCTATCTATCTATCTATCTATCAATTATCTATCATCTTTCTATCTATCTATCATCTATCTATATATCTATCTATCATCTATCTATCTATCTATCTATCTATATTTCTTCTGCCAGAGTTAAATGCTTCTGGAGAATTTTTTTTTAAACAATTTTATCTATTATTGCGATCACACGTGGAGACCTAGAGTAAATGCTAAAACTGGAAAAATTGAAACATGTTCATGGACTTTTCTGGACCCTGTCCCTTGGGTTTCTGGAACCTTGCTCGGCGCCTGGGCTCACGCAGTGGCCCCCGTCACCTGCCCGTATAGTTGCCTTGAGTGTCACCTGGTGCCTCGAACCTCCCGCTCCCCCCGCGAAGGTCTCCCCTGAGTCCGTCTGAGTCAGAAACTTCGCATCTCGAACATCAGCCTTTGTGATTTTAAAAATGTCACAGGCGATTCTGACACCCTCCCTCTTTAATTCCAGAGGGGAAGGAAAATAGGTTCAAAATGTGAGATTTGGAGGACCGGGAGCTTTTGTCGGATTCAGATGAGGGCGTCCAGGAAAGAAAGGGTTACGGAAAAGGAAGAATTGGAGCTGGATTTTCAAGGATGGATAGAAGGTCTTTAAACGTTTTAAACACAGGCCGTTGGGAAGTTTAGTTTTGTTTTCCATGTCGTTTTAACCAGTGTAATAGTGTAATACAGAAGTGTCCTCAGTCAGTGACCTTTCAGAAAGTCATTTCGTCTGAGTTGGGTGAAGACAGATGAACAGACGTGGAGCAAACCTTGGAGCAGGGCACGGAGCCGCGGGCCAGGCCGTCCCCGCGATGCCAAGGCTGGTCACGGTCCCCGCGTCCCTCGGAGGGTCGGGGCAGGGCCGGGGTTCTGGTTTCCGCTGGGACCGGCCGGCACGCCGTTTGGGCATGCAGTGCTCGGACGGGACAGTTTGTCATTCTTCAGCTCACGTGGACAGGGCGAGGTCCACTCGGGTTCTAGGGCACTGCTTTTGCGTTACATGGGATTTCTGTTTCGTTAATCTTTTGAAGTCTGCCTTTTGTGTGACGTGGAGAGCCATCCCCTCTGATCTGTTAGAAGAGTAGAATTTTCTTTACAGAGGAAAAGTGCCGGGCAAGTGACAAGGGTTTAGATTGGGCGGAAACAGGGGACCATCAAGGAAAAATGGCACTGTGACAGGTAAAATGTGCCCGTCACGCGCTCAGACCCGTTTGCGGTTGTTGACGTGCGGGGCAGGAGGCCAGGAGCTGAGGCCGGAGAGAAGGTGCCGGGCTCTGGGCACCTGAGTGGCGGGAACCTACCCAGCAGCTTAACACTTACCTGTCGTTCCTGCCCGTGGGGGACCCTCCTGTCCCCCCACATACAGACACTCAACGTGTTCGACTTTATCCGAGTACATAGGCCTTCCTAAAGAATACATCCATACATGTACACAGGGGTGACGAGACAGAGAGGCCTTGTTCCGAGGCCCTCCTGGAAATACTGTCGTCACCTAATTTAAATTAAACATGTAGCTGATAATCTCTAGCGTGTTCAAAAATGAATGTGTGCTCATTTGGACCCGCATTTGTGATTTTATTAGTGAAAAAATAGATGAAAGAAATTCACATCAAGCGTTTGCAGACCCCTGAAGCATTTCTGGAAGCCTGGGGTTCTGCTCGTACAGTTTGAAAGCCACCGGCCTGGGGCCCGTTCTCGGGGGACACGTAAAGGAAGTGGGAGGGTTTGCAGCTTTCTCTGCTGCCACTCAGCTGAGCCCCAGGAGACGATTCGAGTGACTTCTGTGCATTGTCCCAAGGATGATATACAGCAGAATAAATAATGGAATGAACACATTTCTGCAAATGAAAAGTATCAGTCACCGTCGTGACTCTTTCTGGAGATGATCTTGGGTACCATGTTTTATGAAGACCCTGTAAGTCATGTAAAAGGACAAAATGACAGACACATCAGTGTTCTGAAATTCGCTTGAGCTCTTAGGTTGCCTTTCTGAGTTTTTTCCCTCCCGTTTCAATAGTGATGCGTAACTGTAGACGGCACCCCTGACTCGTGACAGGGAAGCCCCCTCGTTTTGTTGTGCTATATTTTGACCTCAGAGGCTGTGCATGTGGATTGGGTGGGGGGTGTTCAGAATGTCCCTCTTTTATCTTTTGTTTCGGAATAGTTTCTGAATGAATGAGGACCTTGCATTTAAGCAAGTATGCATGTGACACTTCACTCACCAGTGTTTTAGGTCTGCCCTTAAGCACAGCTGCCCTAGACATGTGGACTGCTTTGGGTGGAGACATTTATTCCACACACTCACACACACAGACACTCTGCACACACATGCACACTAGGAGAGAAGCTTTTCAAAGGGTCAAACCAAAATAATAGCTTGGCCCTTGGAATCCTTCCCATTCATATTCCCTGTGAACTTGACTGAGAAGCCCTCTGGTCTGTGTGATGACTTCTCGTGAGCTTTTTTTTTTAGCCGTTTTAACTTTTCTGGCTATAATGAGCGAAAGCTTTAACCAAGAACTGCCCACGGCATATAGATGCCTTCAGTTCTTCGGCTGCTTATGTAGTTGAAAGGAAGTTGATCTATTTGGTTTCTTTTTGGACCCAATACTTGGTCCTCTCCACTTGGGTGTTGAAAGCGCGGATGAGCAGTAGCTGTTCTGATTTCTGTTGGTTGTTTTCTCTAGGGAACAAGCTACCCTCTGAGTCAGCCCTGGACTTGAAGATAAACCCTACCATTCATGAAACTGACTGATCCGACTAAGGATGGATAGTGTGGGCAGCGTGGGACAGCTCTGAGGGGTCTGTGTGTGTCACTGGAGGCGTGGTTGCGTTCAGCATCTCCCAGCTCCCCCGACGGGCAGGGGCTGGTGCCGTGGACACAGGGTTTATGGAGGGATCAGTTCTGGCGGTTTCCATCAACATTTTGTCCACTCCTATTTCGTTTGCTCCCTGCACTTCGTGGCGCAATTCTCTCACGTGTAGAAACGTTACTGTCGTCGGTGGCCGGCGAGTAGCCTGCCCTGGAAAGAGAGAAGTGCAGCGTCCCTGGGAATCCAGGTCGCCCCTTACTCACCTGGGGTTACAGACACGTCTCTCGGGTACACCTCTCGGCGTGCGGGTGGTTTCATCTTTGCAAAGGGAGTTTGCCTCCGTGGTTTTAAACCTTTAGGATGAAATCGAGCTTCGTTTGATGAGTGTATATTTTACTAGATCAGTGAATAATTTACGTTTTGGCTTATGATTAATATTGTAATACGCTTTTGAGAATGAGCAGTTTTTACTTTCAAAAGTCACAGCGTTTTTTTTCCTTAGAGGAAACGCGAATAATGTTTAATTAAATGGATTTCTTATCTGAAGCATGAGGGATTTGAGCGTATCCTAATAGTGTCGGCAGTAGTAAATCATATAAGAACACGGTGGGTTGTCATTTTGGAGGCGTTTTAAAAGCGACGTAGGGAATGCTTCGGCTAAAAAGTACATCGTGTGGGAACACATTTCCCTTTGTGGTTTAAGATTTATCCATGTTGGACTTTATTGTCATCTTCTGAAAGTCACTGTGATTTAAAATACATAGGAATAACGGGCAGCGTCCCTAGCCAGTATTTAACTTGCTTATTAGGTGTCTTTTACGGTGTAGACCGGAAGTACACGTGATCTCACACCAGAGTTTGGACCATTGGGCGTCGGACTGCTGAGCTTTAATGTGGTGCGAAGAACATTCTTAGCAAGTTTTAGATAATTATCTGCAAAGCTGAATTTTGATCGAATGATCAGATTATTATGGGCAAAGAAGTAAAGGCCGGGATTTGCTATCTTAGCTTCTGCTTTCATTGCTTTTTGGATGATGATTTGTCTTATTTTGGACGGTCCGAGGTTAGAACCACATTTGAAATCCACACATTCCCATGTGATTGTTGTCGCAGGTATGTCTTTATTGGTACCTACTTTCTCAGATTTTCTTATCACAGTTTGTGGCTTTCAAGGGATGGTAAAATTTCCCCAAGATAAAATTTAGTAAAATACCTTTCTTTTTCTTTTTCTTTTTTTTTTTAACTCGATGGCAACATCTGGAAGGATCATCGCCCTCAGTCCTCTTGTTGGTCAAAATAATATCATAACAGAGAGTCATCATATTCTGGGTTCTGTCATGCTGTTACAGAATGCAACTCATCGATTTAACAATAGCGTTTTGGGGAGAGGAAAAAAGATCTGTAGACATGTAAATTTAAAAACCCTATAATTTAAAAAAAGGGCAAACGCGCATGTTGCTCAGATCCTTCAGACGCTCTGAGCTCCAGTCCGGCCTTGAAATGGAAGGGACTCTGACTTGCGCTGGTCTGCAGCGCCGTCCGTGGCCCTGTGGGACCCGTGGGTCCCTTTTCACGGTCCCCAAACTTTCAGGACTGACAGTGTGGTTTTGACGCTTCTTGTAGAATTCCAGAAACTTGAACAGATAAATGTTTCAAATGATTGTACCGTTCTCTCTCCCTTTCAACATTTTATGTGTTCTGAAATCTGACAGTTCTTTTTACCTTGAATCACATTTTCTTTTCGTACTATAAATTTTTCTTCCGGGTACATTATTTTCACGACCATTAGGGGTTTATATTTAGGTTATATTTGTGTTTAGTATGAGAGGGTTCCAGTGGGCTGTGTTAGCTAGCACTCAGGTCCCCAGATTCTCGTTTTGTTTCTGTCACCTCTGAGTTTATCTGACTGGATAAATCACTGAACGGATCTGGGCCCCCGCTGTCTGATGGATGAAAGGAGAGAGGTGTAGTCTACTTCTGGCTTAAAAACTGGGAATTGCAAAGCCTTCTCTTTAAACTGTTGGCAGTTCACGAAGCAGATCCTTGTTTATCTTCCAATTTAAATAGATGATAAAGTCGATTTAAATATCTTTAAAAAGATGTGCGTTTAAGGGTGACTCTGGGGTGATTACCAGGAAGCTGAAATACTGACTGAGAACTTCTAAATTGAGGATTTTAAAATTTGTCGACGGTAAATCCTCGCCTGACGTCACTGGTATGTCCTGCGCCTTTAATCAGAACTGCGTGTAACAGAACCGGTGACCGTCGGTCATGGCACAGACGGGAGTGCAGTTCCCGTGGCATCATTGCCGTGTTCGTTTATCATAAGGCAGTAAAGGTGGCAATAACGTCAATATTGCTGCAGACTTCCGTTCAAGGTCATTTACAATGTAAACGTACAAGAAATCGACTTTATTTTAGGTAGCGTTATTAAGTATTCGGATGGCTTTGTGTATCGAGTAATTGCATCATGGGACAAAATTTAGCACACATCACAGAGCATCACTTACAATCAGTTATTTCCCCTAGAACTGTTCTCACCCCTTAACACATTTCAGTCGATGGACACGGCCGTCTGTTCTCTGACCTTCACGTTGACATTCCGTTTTTAAAACTGTCTATTAAAAAATTGAATCTTTGCGTTACCTTTAAAAAGCAGCATATGTGTGTATAATCTGTGTACATATCCATTCATCTTAACTATAAAAAATCGGGATTTAGGACTCTTTATTTAGGATGCATTCCAGACCTAGAATTTCTGGGACAGAGGCTATAAATATATAAATGATTTTTAAGCTGTCAGAATTGAAAGCAGCGATTTTTACCACGTGTACACCGAATCCATCGCCTTGATGATCGTCTTCAGGATTGATCAAAATTTTGGCTGTTCCTAAGAATAACGGTTTATTTCATATGCTTTTAGTATTTAAATCAGTAAACTTTCTGAATGGCTTCTATACTTTTAGTATGCTAGAAGCTAAAATATGACGTAATGAATGCTGTTACAAAGTATTTTCTATTTAATATTAGTTGCCAAAATCTTATTTTAAGCCGTAACAGTTACATTTAGTTAGTGTACATATTTAGATAGTTCCCGTACTAGAGATAGGAGCTCATGAAGCACATAGGTTCAGCTCTTTTGTATGTGAACTATATTTATATTTAACTTTTCTTTGCTCTGTTTTCTAGCCATGAAGTGTACATCACTAATATATGTAATTTTTCTAAATGTGTGTGAGCAAAACGTAGTGGAATCAGCATAAATCCACCGCCCTAACTCAAGGCTTACCTTTTTCCTCCTCCCCCTTCTCTGAGGCCTCTGTTTAGATAAGAAAAATAAAACATTTGACCTTGTTTTTCTCTATAGCAACATTTACTGTGCTGTAGAACAGAATTATGAAAAGCCGTGACTTACTGGAGATGGTTCAAGGTATTTGTGCAGAAACGCGTTAACACGGCAGGCTGAAGACTGCTCGCAGGACTGCCCTCCCCATCCACCCACCCCCTCACGTCTGGGATCCTCAAACTGGGGGTGTTTCCCTTGCCCCCCGACTGACGAGGGTGGTTCGCTGTGCGTGGACTCTGCGCAGACACCGCTGTGCTGCACGCCTGCTCTCTGGAGAGTTTGGGGTGCTGGGCCGCGCTAGGCAGAGGGCGCCTGTGTGACCGTCCCCGGTGAGAAACCTCTGCCGAGCTTTCGTGGGCCGTGCGACCCCTCACGAGGGGAACAGGGTGTACAGAGGCCTTCACGTGTCCCTCCAGACTCCTCCCCGTGTCCTTGTCCCTCGGGGTCTGGACGCGAACGCTCGTGACATCGCCGTGATGACTTAGTCACAGGCGCCCCGCTGTGTCGGGCCCTTACGGCTCCAGTGACTGGGGCTGGCTTTGGGGACGCCCAGTCAAGAACCCCTTGTTAGTAAGTTTGCCGAGAAACTCTACGCGTTATGTTTCAAGAGGAGTTTTATTTACGCGGTTGTCATCAGCATCGTATGGAGCGTTGAGTGCGTTTCCGACGCGTTCTGTGACAGAGTTTCATCTCAGAAAGTTCTCTGCGGTGGGAATCTGGCTTGCGTACAGTGCGTTACCGAGAGCATCCGATTGCAGATAACTCCATGATGTCCAGACTCTGCACTGTTAACATGATTGCAATTGAATATTGTCATGAACTTCACCCCTGCTGAGAAGGGCTAGTGATAGAAACGGACTGAAAAAATAAAGCTTGTCCCTGAAGCACCGAGAGCATACGTGAGCAGCATCAGTGTGCGAATATCTTTTCGGATATGGGGTCTTCAAGTCTTTGGGGTAAATACCCAGTAGAGGGGTTGCTGGATCATAGGGTAGATCAATTCTTAGTTTTTCCACGGTGGCGGAAGGATGCTCAGCATCCCTGGCTGTTAGGGAAATGCAAGGCAAAGCCACAGTGAGACACCACCTCACACCCGCGAGAATGGCCGCCATCCACAGGACGAGGAGTGACAGGTGTCGGAGAGGGTGCGGGCAGAGGAGTCCTCGCGCACCACGGAGATGTGACTCTCTGAGTATGTCTGCCTTTTTCTCTTTAATTTGAACGATTGTATTTTTTCGCTCTTAAAGAGTCCAGCTCATTCTGTCTAAGAGGAACAGATGTTCCCTTTTTCCGTGATGTTTGTCGCTTCTGTCGTGTCCTTAACTGTTTTAGTTGCGATTTCGTCGCGTTTACGGGGTTCTGCTATCTGGGGTTTATTCCTGAGGCGTGCGTTCTCAGGTGTGTTGTGCGTGCAGACTCTCGTTTGGGGAGTTGGTGTAAGCGGGCTTATTTTCTGGGGCAGGCCCTGTGTGTCCGTGCCGTAGGAAGTGTCCATCGGGAGAGCTGGTGTTTGCGCCTCCACGTTCGGTGTGAGAGCGAGGCGGGCGTAGTGTTAATTTCTCCCCGGGATTCCTGCGAGATGGGGTCCCCTGGGGGTTTCCTGTCCTGTATCTCTTGATGCCACCCACCCTCTTCCTCTCCTCTGCATCTCTTCCTCTGCTTACCTTTCGCCTCTGAGGGCTGCCAGGAGGACTTTTCTTGCCCATCTTCACTGGTGGTGAATCAACTTAGATAACTCCAGCCAGCCTCGGCTCACATACAGAACTCAGAATTCAGTGCTGCAGTGTTGTATTAGAATAGCTATAAAATTAAAAATGCTTCATAGGAATTTTGTTACTTACAACTTGTAAGTTCCGCTGTGTGTGAATTTCCTTCTTGACCGGCCTCAGTGTGTCCTTGGTAATCTCTTCTCTGTGTTCAGACTTAAGACTCTGCCTTCGTCTCACACACCCACCGGGGTGTCGGGTCCTCGTTCTTTACCTCGTGCTGCCTGTCCCCGTCCCCACACAGCCTGTGTGGCCACCCTGAGAGTGGTGGGTCCCTCTCCAGTCACGAGCGCAGGGCCGGATGTGGGCAGCTGTCCCGCGTATTGGCTAAGGGCACAGGCTTTGGAGTCAAATAGACCTGAGTTTGAATCTCGATTTTGTTTGTTTGTTTGTTTAGTAACTTATATTTGTCTTTAAAATACATTTTTAAAAAGTGTTTCATTAGTTTCTCCTCTGTGAGGTGCAGTGATGTGCCAGCCTCACAGGGTGGTTGTGAAGGTCAAATAGACGGATGTTTGCGAGGCCCGTTCACGGGCACCTGACGCATACGAAGTGCCTAAGAATCGGCAGATGTGTTGGTTGCTGATGTTTAATTTAAAGGTCGTGAATATACTCATCTCTGGTGACCTGGCTGGTTTTATCTTGGAAAGGCTTCGAGACTAGATTTAGGAATACTGCCTTAAATGTATTTTATATTAAATAAGTAGGGAGTAGTTACCCTTTGAAAATAGTTTAATAACCCTCCCAATTTCTGCTGGAAGGATTAACCTGCCATTAAATGTGTGGTATACAATTATAAAAACATGGAGCACTCTGGAAGAAGTGTTATTTTTTTTAAATTAGGTTTATATCTTAATATAGTATCTCGGCTTCCTTATAAATATTGTATTTTTTCCTTTTAAAAGGGGGTTTTAGAGTTTTAAAGTGTCCCTTAGACACATTTAGTACCTACTTGAGAATTCCTGGCCGATTTTAATGTTAACGCAGTAGACATCGTATTAGTGTCTCATGTATTCTTGGAAATTGAAATTCATATCCCTGCTACTCTGTGTCTGTGGCCAGAGGCATCTTGGTGCCTTATTTATTTATTTTTGGAATTACGAGATGGCACAGTCAAAGGTGAAGAATTCTGGCCATTTCCTAAGAAGCCAGAGAACAGTCCCTGCGTAAGCGGATTGTCTCCAGGAAGTGTAACCGTAGCTCTGGAAACACGTCTCCACCTCTGCTCAGAACCGATGACTTTCATTAAGCCTTCCCTGCACCCGACTCGGTTTTAAGTAGTGTGCGTCCGTTGGCATTGGTGCATGCAGTCGGCGGTACATCCGTTTACACTCGAGTGTTTTGTTGAAAGTCATTTTATGTCTTTCACGTGTGATGATCTGGATTTGTTTTCTCTGCGAGGTGGGCATCTCGCGAAGGGTAAAGACGATTGTGCTTTTCCCTTTCTTCCCGGGAGATCCCTTCCTCATACAGGGTGCTCTGCGTGTACAGCTTTGTTACTGGTCGTGTTTGTTTCGGTCGAAGCCCTAGAACGGACTTGGCCTCGTTTTAACATGATGCGTCTGCAGATCTCAGGTGGTCTAGTGTATACCCCGACTTGGAGTGAAGGACAAAAAGCATCCAAACAGTGATGACGTTTAAACGTTTGATTAAAAGCCGTGCCGTTTAATCTGCCATGTCGTTCAACTAAGACGAGACTTAAAAGTTTTTTGCTTTTTCAAACCATTTTGTTAATTGTATCTGGCCCCCGAAATCTGGTAAATCTGATCAAACAGTTTGATTTTTTAAGACTGTGATGTTTTAGGGGAGTGTAGCATTTCTTGTGTTAATAGCCGTGGTTTTAAATGATTCTTAACGAAAAGGAATTATGCCTTTTATATAAGAAAGGCTGTTGTAAGAGGCATAATTTTGTAAAGTGTCTCAGTGTATTATTTCTCTTTTTTTTTCATTAAATTTATTAAATTATCGGTGGTTCTTAATTCTCATGTGAACTTTGGTACGGAGGAGACTATTCTTGTAATAAGTTTCCCCATTTATTTGGAAATGGCTCTATTTGAAAACAAATTCTTTACGTTTTTTTAATTAGCTAGCGCTTTCTCCCATCAAAACCAGATAAAATTACGTCTTTTATCTTTGCACTTAAAGCATTTGCTATATATAGATACTGTTTCTTCCAAATGAACGTTTACATTTTATTTGCCAGACTTTTTTCTCTTAGAACCAGTGTGTGCTCCCTAAGCGATGTTCTCCTGTCTCCTTCAGGGATGTCACTGTCCGCGGGGTCGTCCCCTCTTCACTCCCCCAAGATCACTCCTCACACTTCTCCTGCTCCCAGGAGGAGAAGTCACACTCCAAACCCAGCGAGCTACATGGTGCCTTCCAGTGTGTCCACGCCCGGCAGTAACCCCGTGTCCCAGGCGCCGTCCGCCGGCCAGGTGATCCAGAAGGAGACCGTCGGCGGGACCACGTATTTCTACACGGACACCACGCCGGCCCCCGTGACTGGCCTGGTACGTCTGCGTCACCGCGGGGGGGAGGGGGTGGCCGCGCCCTCGTGACGGAGCCCGTGGTTAGTGACGAGCAGGGCGACCCCCGCCCGCGTCCCTTCGCTGTGATGTCAGGGAGGGCGGTTACTTTTCTAACTTAGATGGTAATCCTGATCCTTCTCTGTGAAGTGATCTGCGTTTGCAGAAACGAGAACTCTCCTTTGGTTCAGATGTGACTTTAGTATGCGAGCTCTAGTTAGTCCCCGACGGCGCGTTTCGCGCACGTGCTTGCCCGTTACTGCGCCAGCCGGAGCTGACGTTGGCTGACACCGTGTGTCCCCAGTAAGATGCTAGAGACGGGAGCCAGTTTCTGGTCGGTCGTTACAGAGAGCAGACCGGGGGCGGGCTCGTGCCTTAGGTGGCGCTGATGCAGTGGCTGGATGTCTAGGTGGCAGGGGACACGGCGCGTAAAGGTGCCTCTGGCACGGATCACTCACTGGCAAGGGGGGAGGCGGCTTCGGGCCCCAGGTCACACATGAGGAAGTTGCCAGCTGCCAGAGCATCCTCAGGAGACGGGGAGGGGACAGCCTGGGGAGAGTGTCACGTCCCATAAATTGTACCTTTCCAGATTCATTATTCAAAAATTACTATTTTTAACTATGGAAAAATAAGTGGTAGATGAAGAGCTCATGCTAACAAAGCCAAGGTCCCCTAAAATAGGACAGCGGGTCTGAGCCGTAGACGGTGGCCACGGTCGCGCGGTCCTCGGCCCAACAGCGCGTGCACGTCTCGGCAAGAAGCGAAGCACCTCGCAGGCGCCCCACGCGCTAAATCAGGGATGGGTTTGGTTCACGCTTCACTGAAAGGCCGTCTGGGAGGAAAGCGGACGTTCCTTTTTTGTTGTTTCTTATTCAGAGTCCCAGTCCTGCCATTGTGTGGTGACTCTTGAGTCTGAGTACCCCTGAGACGACCTCCCCGACTGTACCTGGGTAACAGTCTCATGACACCTCCCCGTGCCAGAGAGAAACTGACAGCATCCGCGGAAGTCAGTGCTGTTTAAAAAATCATAACACTGTTTTGTTTCTGTTTTTGTTTTTGGTCAGAGATCTTTCAAAAATTATCACAGAGCAGCGTGCCGAACAGAAGGTCAAATAATTGAGGTAGAGTACAGACTTTCCTTGGCTCTCTAAAGTAAGAACTCCATCGATGCTTTGCCTTTTGGGGGGTTTCTTATAGCTTATAATTATTTACGTTTTAATTATATTTTAGTTTAATCTATAAAGAGGTTCTTTTGACACAAAACTGTCTCAGCAGTTTCTGTAGAGATTGTATATGGCATATTCGGATCACTCTTTAAAAACACGCTCACGGTGAACCTGGGGTCGTGAGGGCTGAGCATGCTGTCTGCAGAAACCAAGGCAGATGCAGGGAGGGGGGACCTCACGAGTGTCACACGGCCACTTCCTGCCGAGATCAGAGCAGAGTGATTATCTGACGGCATCAGGAGTCGGCTGAATGAATCTTTAAAATAAAACAAAATGTTAGTCAGCTTTTGAAATGAAAAAAATTGAGCAAGAAAAAAGACACTGTCGGATGTACTTGGATTTTGCCTCGTGGGCCAGTGAGGGGAGCAGGGGCGGAGCGGGGAGGAGGACACTGGGTGGCGGGTCGGCGATGTGTGGCTGTGGCAGTGGCAGTGGCAGCCTTGTGTTCCCCTGCACCGCTGGCCAGAGGACATCGGCCCTGCTCACGGTCGCCGTTGGAGGCGCTGCTTTAGCCAGTGACGCTCTGGGTGACACGTGAGGTTGGCCGTGGTTTGGGCGGCCGGGGCAGTCACCCATCCTCCGCTGTGGCCAGCTCCTTCCTGTCTGCTCTCCTCTCTCCCAGCTGTTTGTGTGACATTCATCCGGAGCTGCTTCTGCCTCTCACTGGAGCTGAAATGTCACTGTATCCGAAGGAATGTTTCTTTTCTCCTTAGATGTTTCAACTCGATCGTTACATATAAGATTAAAAATGAATTCATTCAGAAAGTCTTCTGGTTCACAGCTGCTCTCTGTCATCGAAAGATTTCAAATGTATCAATGTGGCACTGTCAAAGATTAAATTTCATCAAAACGATGATAAAGCTTATTCGTTGAAGAAAACAGCGGTTACATCTTCTCTCTACCTTTTCAGGTATTTCCAAACTATCACATTTACCCCCCGACGGCGCCTCACGTTGCCTACATGCAGCCGAAAGCGAACGCACCCTCGTTCTTCATGGCGGATGAGCTCCGACAGGTGGGCGGCCGGAGCCCAGGGGGCGGGGCGGCCCGCCCACGACACCCTCCCCGACAGCCGACGACTCCCATCATACGCTTCACCGTGGTTCATCCAGTGCTCCCCATCAAAGCAGATAGGATTTAGCATTTATGGGTTCTCATTGACGTATTTATTTAAGGAAAGCTGGTTTTCAAGAAACTTGGGAGTAAAGATACGTTAGGGTGTAAAACGCAGAAATTTAAATGGGCCATCTGTCTGCGCTTCGTGTCCCGTGCATCAGAAACTTTCTTTGAGATACAGAAATAATTCAGGCAACTTTTGCTAATTTCTGTAGGCCGAGATCAGGTAGTTTGGCCCAGAGATAAATCTTATTATAAGATAGTGTTCATATTTTCTATAAAGCAGGTTTTATAAAATAATTTTTTGTTAGACAGTTAGATATTACTTGATATGTAGAATTTCATTTTACGTGTGATTCTCAGAAGACAATTGTGTCTCCCGGAAGGAAGTGGGAGCGGGGTGACGTCCGTCAGTGGTCATTGACCCGCATAGAGTGGACAGTTTCCAGCCAGAGTCGGTCACATGCCGTGGGCTGTGGAGCGGTCACTTAAACAGCCTTAGCTGGGGGCAGGCCTCTCCAGGACTGGAATTCCAACATTTCCTGCTCTTAGAAAGGTTATTTCGTGAGATAGTGATGCTTACGTTATTAGTTATCATAGAGCATCCAGGTCTCAGAGCTGGGTTTAGACGTAAACACACTTGTTTTCTTTTCTCAGGAGCTGATTAACAGACATTTAATAACGATGGCTCAGATCGATCAAGCAGACATGCCAGGTAAACGCGAGTTGATTCACGCTTCCCTTCCAAAGACACGATGGCCCGTATGTGGGCCGACGTGTGTTTGCGTCGCGAACTAGCCGTCCCCATTTTGTGGATATATTTATTTGCGATCTAGTTGACAAGAGTTCCAAGATGCCACTGATCGTCTAGTTTATAGTTTATTTAAAGTAATGCTACATGTGACAGGATTTTAGTTCCTCAAAAAAACCAGATAGGTTTAGAACTCATGGTGACTTAGGTCACTGTGCACCAGAAAATTATTGCCTTCTGAAACGTGACAGTTTCCCAAGCAGAAAGGAAAGTGAGTAGTATTGTTTCTGCGACTTCCAGTGTGCTGATTAAATGCTTTCTGGCTGATTCTCTTCCTTACAAAAACCCCGTGACGTGGGTACTCACGTTATGGTCACCGTGCTACGCCTGAGGGAAACTAAGTGGACGGGCCGGTTAAGGAACTTGCCTCTGAGACCCGCGGCCAGTCGTCGTCTGGCTGCGTCAGAATTTAAACCTAGGTTATCCGATGACGGCACGGTGTTGCTAAGAGAGCGTTAAAATCTCTTTCTCCAGCTTATTCTGTTTGTAGCGGGATTAAACATGCTGTAATTTAGCAGAAGTCTGCAAGTAATGCAGCAGCCTCAGAGATAACCTGAGACACCTCGTCCTCATGCAGCGTTCAGCAGAGTCCACTGTGCATCTTCCCGACTGCGGACGCGTTAAAAGGCGTGTGTCTGGCTGTCGAGTCTCGAGACTGGTCTTTCCAGTTTAGACGGCCCGGGACTTACCTGCCGTAACCTCTGAAGTGCTCGGGTTGGGGTCTTTTCCCGTAACCATTTAGCGCTGTCTCTGAGGCCCTAGTAAGGGCGAAAGGGAAACAGAAAAATTGGTTTATTTTTGCCTTTCTAGTCTTTATGACTAATTGTGTAGAAATCATATGACTGAACGTTCGATGTAATTGGAAATTATAATAAAGTTTAAGAGATAGCTGGATATAAGATTATAAGAAGATTAAGTTGCCTTTCTAGAGCCCAGTAGCCAGTGACTTTAAGATAGAAGATGCTATTTACAGTGGTTTCAAAATATCCGTACTGAGGAATAAATACAAAAGGTGTTTAAGGTCTTCATAGGGGAGATGTGTTACGATGTAGTAAATAAGATAAATAGAATGGAACACTGTATTCATGAATAGTGATTAGTGATTAAGGCGTCAGTTTTTCTAATCTGATCGACAGATTCAGTGTAATTCCGGTCAAAGCACGTGAACCGTTTTTACTCACAGTGCCCTGACCCCTAACTCGTGCCCTGGCGGTTCAGTCGTCAAGGGCGCGGTCCCTCAAGATGCCAGCTGAGGTAGGGTGCCTGGGCTGCCCGCGCGTCTGTCCCTCCAGCCACAGAGTTGGGGTTCTTGGCCCCCACGTGAGGCCTGCGGAACTGGAGGTCGGCAGCCGGTCCTGGGGACCGCTGGGAGATCCCGGGGAGCGAAAGGCCGGGGAGCAGTGCCGTGCTGGATTGTGCTTTAATAGCCGTTTCACCTCGTACCATATTTTATGTGAATCTCGAAGCCTCGTGATGAGAACCCGTATTTCATCACTGTGGGCTCAGTAACAATAGACACTCGATACATTTTTACGAATTTGAAATCAATGACTTCCCTTATGAAACAGCTGGGCAACAGAAGTTACCGTTTGTGGACGTTACGCGGACCATTGACATCAGTAACGAATGGGCAGCACTTGCAGCTCCGTTCGCTTGTGTGCCTGCTTCCCCTGGCCGTCTTCATTTCAGTAGGGCGTGCCCCTTGACCTTGGTTAGACGCTGCTCTCAGTCCATGTTACGCTGTGGCCACAACGCCCCCCGGGGGTCAGGAGCACGAGACGATGCACTCAGAGTCAGGGTTTGTGCCCCTTCCCCTGCCCCAGAAGGCAGGCACTTATTCATGGCTCGTGAATCCACCTCCAGTCGTTGCGAGAACTAAGAGGCAGTGAGTTATTCGAGGGGTCCTTGTGAACCCGTCTCTGGAATCAGAGTTCTCCCAGTCGGGTTGCACCTGGAGTGCTCAACAGTTATAGGTAAAAATTACCGAGATTATATTTGTGAGTTTTTCTAAAAGAGATTTATTGCCGTGTTTTAAGAATAGCGTTAAACACGTGTGTGCTGAGAGTTTGGCAAACGGGATATAGGGTAGAGAATAGGGAGAACTTTCCTGGCCAGCGGTCACCGTGAAAGCTCTGCCATGGTCCTTCCTAGAAGGATTTCCGTTCATAACAAGTCCTCTCCCTGTGACTCACCCCAGCAGTCCCCACAGAGGTCGACAGCTACCACAGCCTGTTCCCTCTGGAGCCACTGCCACCGCCCCACCGGATACAGAAGTCAAGTAATTTTGGGTACATAACATCTTGCTACAAAGCCGTAAATAGCAAAGATGATCTGCCATACTGCCTTCGGAGGATACATGGTAAGGACGACAAATTACCCTCTTTGAGAAGCGTGTTATGGAGCCTAAGATTATTCAGACATTCCTGAATACGTTTAATATATGAATTGAAAGGCTAATGAGTATATGGTTTCGTTGGGAAATGAGTATCTCGTGAGCGATGCTTTTTGTTCTCACTCTGATGGAGTGAGCAGGAGATGGCGTTTACCCCTCACTGGAAACGTTCCCTTCTCCAGGTTTCCGTCTCGTTAACACAAAGTGCATGGTGTTGGTCGACATGTGGAAAAAAATCCAGCACTCAAATATTGTAACCTTGCGTGAGGTATTTACCACTAAAGCCTTTGCAGAGCCTTGTGAGTAACTCGTAATGTCCTTCCGCTCGGGGGCCTGGCCGCCGGCCGCCGGATCCAGTAATGAGTGTGTGTGTTTTGTCTGAAGCTCTTGTGTTCGCATACGATTTCCACGCCGGAGGAGAGACGCTGATGAGCAGACACTTCAACGACCCCAACGCGGACGCCTATTTCACAAAGAGAAAGTGGGGTAAGAGAGACGCAGGCCGGCTGTGTCGTGATCGGCGTTTCTATTTGCTCCGTGGAAGGGCAGTTCTGTATTTGAAAATTCGTAGTCATTTAGCTTAAAGACCCGATTGCATTTTCCTTAACGAAATGGGGTGCGTCCATACTGGGGGTGGGGGGGGGGAGAACGCATCACAGAGCGAGCGAAAGTGGGTTGCGAAAGACCCCCATGGGATCTGAAATTTCAAAAACAGTATAAGTTGGTAAGAGATTTACCCTCGTGAGAACTTCTTTCTTTGAAAATATAATTCTTTCTGAACAGAGACGATTTGGAAAATTCCGTAAATTAAGAAGTAATCCCTGTGGCTTCACCACGCAGAATACGCTATTGCGAATCCCTTGGTGCATTTCTTTCTCGTCTTGGTGGTTTGGTTTGGTTTGCTTTCCTCTCCCATCGTTCTCTTTATTTTATTTTATTCTAGATCCTGTTGCAGTTTTGAGTTTATTATAAACAATTTCCCCTTGTTTTTTTACATTTTCTGAATGGCATTTAACGACCTCCTCAGAGTCCAGTGTGACCGATTATCACTTACGAAATTATTTCGCTGAACAGATGCTTTCATTCAAAGGAGTTAGTCTTCAAGATAAATGTTCGTGTAACTTTTATTTACATGGAGAGTATTTTCTTTTTTTTCCCCTTCCCAACTAAAGAATTGACATACAGTTCAGTTATTGCAAAGAGCCAAAATATTCTAATTACAGTCTAACACAAGTTTATCAGAGGGTAAGTCGTCTCAGAGTATAAGCAAATCCGTTGTGAGATAGCTGGTAATTTACGTGTTTGGGGAGGGGAAAGGCATGTGTCATTTCCTCGTTGCGGGCAGGACGGATGCATTGCCTTCTTTACGTGACTTTTAACGCTGTAAAGATTTCTCGAATGTGCACGGAGGACTTGAGTCCACACAATGCTCCCTTCTGGATGCCGGCCCCTTTAAGGGCTGCCCGTGGACAGAAATGCCACTTCTGCTGGCCCGCGACTGCGCCTTCCGACGGTTGAAAGACGAGAGCTGTGGTTACGTTGAAAATCTGGTCATACGGTGTGGGCATTTTTTTTCTTTTTGCCGTGTCATCTGGAGGGGCATCCATAATTTCGCCGAAGGGGATGTGGTATGACTTGTACAGATGAATATAGCTGTGGTCGTTGAAGTTTATTTTAGTAATGCCACCTGTGAGATGACTGTTGGCCGTAATTTATAGCTGGGTTTCTCAACCTCAGCCTTGTTGACATTTGGGGCTGTTCGGTTACTTTTCGTGGGGACCGTCCTGGGCCTTGCAGGGTGTTCAGCAGCGTCCCTGCCTATAACCACTGGGTGCTAGTAGCACCTTCTCCCCACAGTTGTGACACCAGAAATGTCTCCAGACGTTGCCAGATGTCCCCTAGGGGGAAAATATGGACCCCCTGTTGATGTATAGCAGTCTTTTTCAGCTCTTAAAAATCTTAATTATTCTGTTGTCGGTGTTGACTGATTGTTTATGTATGATTACATCTTCGCAGGAACCAGTCCTTTTTCTAATATTTGAAGGTATTGTTTGAATGGCAGTAACTTCTCCCAAACCACGCTATACACACTTTACAGCAACCTTTGATACAAGGCAGTCCTGTTTTCTGTGTGAATATTAAAGAGGAAAAATAGCCAGCGTTTGTATAAACTCGTACAGACATAGATGAAAGCCTGTTTTCTTATACTATTGAATTGATTAACTTAGCACAAAAAATTTAGATGATTTTTATCGTTCGGTAATTGCAGTGGTCGCAGAGGAGAGGGGCTCGGGGAGAGTCCGCTGTTCACGCTTGCAAAGCTGGGATCCCCTGAACGGGGTGTTTCGGGCTCATCTCTTAAATTCTTATCATAGACGAAACTTGAATTTCACACACACACACACACACACGTGTAAATTGGCAGGGTGCGTCATGAGGATAAATGAGTTTCGTCTGTTAGTTTTGGTTTGGATGTTTTAGTCTGGTTGATGCGTTCAATGAGGATGTCATCTTTTTTTTTCCTGCCCCCCAGGTCAGCACGACGGGCCCCTGCCCAGGCAGCACGCGGGCTTGCTGCCCGAGTCGCTCATCTGGGCCTACATCGTCCAGCTGAGCTCCGCGCTGCGCACCATCCACACGGCGGGCCTGGCCTGCCGCGTCATGGACCCGACGAAGATCCTGATAACGGGCAAGACGAGGTACTAGCACTGTGCGTGTGGCCGCTTCACTGGGCAGCTAACGGTGATCTGTTTTCATTCTGCCTTTTCGTCCCTCCCCCCCAGAAGAACGGCTGGGACTTTGAGTTCATTTGTGAGTTTAACAAAAGTGTTGGATTCTTAATAAAACGCCTGGTCATTCAGCCAGGATCTTTAAGGGGTTGGGAGGAGTGCGTGGTTAGGGGGCCGTGGGAGCGGCATCGGTGCAGCTCAGGGCTCAGCGGGACTCAGGCTGACCTGGTGGCTCGCTGGGCGCAGGCTGGGCCGGGCCTGAGGACACGCCTTCGGAACCAGCCCCAGGCGGGGCTGTGGCTGCTGCCTGGCCCGGTGTCGAGAGCTGCTCAGTGCCAGGGTCTAGTGCCGGGGACCAGGCCCACGCCCTGGCCCTACTGGGTCCTGTCCCCGTGGCCTGCTGGGTCCCGTCCCCGAGGCCTGCTGGCTACTGTCCTGTGGCCTGCTGGGTCCCGTCCCCGTGGCCCTGTGGTTCCTGTCTCAGGAGAGTGCTAGGGGGTTGAACGAGTCGGTGCGTGTAACACGCTCTGAACGGGGCCGGGCACGTCCGCAGCAGACGCTGGGAGGCGACTGGTTCTCTTTCCAGGGGAGACCGACTTGCCAAGAGGCAGCTTTGTTCTCTTCGTGGCTGACTAGCAAAGCCGCAGCTTGGTGTCGTGACAGGCCCTTGGCCCGGTACTCAGAGGTCTGGGTCCGTCCTGACATCATCAGCTATGACCTGTAACCTCAGGCCTGCCACTTGAGATCTGCGAGCTTGAATTGCCTCGTTTCTGAAATGGTGGTTGGCAGAGATGATACGGGGGGGTAGGAGAGGAGGTCAGAGTAGAGAACGTTCTGAGGTCCTTCCAGATGTTATAGGAAATGTTAAATTTCCACTATTGTGTGATTTTAAAATCTCATGTTAATTATTTTCTTTAAATTCTCTGGTCTTTAAAGGTTGCGAGTAAATTGTGTTGGAGTGTTTGATGTTTTAACATTTGATAACAGTCAGAATAATAATCCGTTGGCATTAATGGCTCAATACCAGGTGAGTAAGAATTAACATGACTACTTAATAACTGAGGGCCTTTTTTGTTTTTTGTTTTTTTTTGACGAATTTTGTTTATTTTTAAGCACCTCAGGGTTTTTGGTCTGGGTGGTCTCTGTGCAAAATTTGAACATGATTTCTTAGTCACTGTGAGGTGTTTAGAGTCCTAACAAGTTGGAATGTGCAGAGTTGTTGACAGGGTCAGACTCTCGCTGTTCAGATGCGAATGTGTTTATGTGATTAGGAAATTTGTTCTCAGCAGAGATGAAAACATTCATTGGTCAGCTGAATGAGTTAGATTAAATGCGATTTTACTTTTTTCACTTCTTTAATATATTATAAACACCCCTGTCACACCTGTTTACTTTTATTAGAACGGTTGTCCCACGATCAACCTGAGTCTATTAAATATTTTCAGAGGAATGGTGTCTTATTGCCATTTTCTAAATAATTTTTTCTTATGCTTAATCAAAGCCTCACTCACTTCCTTATACGTTATCAGAATTTGGCTGTCGTCTGATTTCAGAATAATAGTGTGGCTTTAGGCCCCATCGTGTTCTCAGCTATTAACCATCTTTCGATTAATCGAAGATGTAGGAGAGTGAGAACCCATTTCTGCAGGGAACGTTACACGTAGCTGCCTTCGCCTTGGTGACTCTGCCAGTGACACTTGCTGTTTAAAGTGTGCGTTTCAGAGCGTTG
>PVKZ01005889.1:0-44363 GCA_004027375.1 Macroglossus sobrinus | reverse complement strand
TAATAATGCTTTTTAAATTTTCTTGTAGATATTTAATGGCGCTTGCTACCCTTATTTTCATTCCCTGTCAGTGTCAGCAACAGTCTCAGCAACATTTGCTCAGATTCCTCTGGGGCTCCGTGGTGATGGGTCTTTGAGGGTACAGTAGGAGGGGCCTTCTGGAGTGGGGGTTGGGGGCTGTGGCTCAGCCTCGGTTTTGCAACCGCGGCTGACAAAAATCTGCTGTTTTTCTTTGGTCCCATCCTGTTTTTCTGCTTTCTGCCCTGATGACTGGCTCCTGTTGCTGTGTTTGGAACTCACAACTCTCACACGCAGGTCTGTTCAGGGAACTTGCTGCACATTCTCCACGCCCTCTACTCCTACAAGTAGCTTTGGTGTCTGTGAGAGGCAGCTTCTTTATTTCTAACAGTCCACCTCCCAACACCTCGGCTTCTGACCTGTGGTAGCTCATGTGCAGATCCCATTCTCAGACGTGCTGGTGTGCAGTTTGGGTGTTTTTTGTTGAGTTTTAAATGTTCAGCTTATTGTTTAAAGGGGAGTGATCTGTGGACATCTTTTACTCTGCCTTGTTTCCTTCCCGAAATCTGCCACTAACTTCTGAATATTTCTTTTGTAACTTGCTACTTTAATGAATTGTCGATCAGTTATAACAGGTTTTTGATGTAATCTTTAGGGTTCTCTACGTGTAGTATTATGTCATTGGCAAATAATGAGAGTTTTACTTCTTTTCCAGTTCTGATACCTTTTATTTCTTTTGTCTTATCTCTTTTGGTAAGTCTTCCCGTACATTATTGAAGAGGAGTGGCATCCTTGTCTTGTTCCTGATCTTAAAGAAAACGCTTTTAGCCTTTACCATTGAGTATTATATTAGCTGTAGGTCTTGTTATAAATGGCCTTTATAATGTTGAGATATGTTCTTGCTGCTTTTAAGATTCCTTAGTTTTAAACCTTTGGCATTTTAATGATGTGTCTTCTTCGTGTGGGTCTCTTTGGATTCATCTTGTTTGGGACTCTACATTTCTTTGTCTTTTATGTTTGATTTCCTTCAGGTTAAGGAAGTTTCTGTCATTTTTTCAAATAGGTTTTCAATTCCTTATTCTCTTCTCCTTACGGTATCTCTACAATGAGGCTATTGGTACACTTGATGTTGTCCCAGAGGCCCCTTCACCTATCGTCATTTTTTCAGATTCTTTTTTTCTTGTTGCTGTTCTGATTTGGTGTTTTCTGCTACCTTATCTTCTAAGTTGCCAATTCGATCTTCTGCTTTCCTTTGTTTCTGTTTATTAAGTAGGGCATCTAGGACTCTCAGTCTTAGTAGATGGCCTTATATAGTTAGTGACCTGTGGGGTCCAGTGGCACAGTCTCCCTGGTCATCTGAGCTGGGTACTCTGAATATGTTCCTTGGTTGTGTGTTCCTTTCTGTTGTAGTTGAGTTTTGGTTGCTGTTTGCACACCTGTGGGAGGGATTGACTCTCAGAGTGACTGGTTGTGAGGAATGGCTGGTGACTATAGTAGAGGAGCTCTTGTGCATGGGCTGACCCTATGGAGCACATTCACTTTAGCAGGGATCTGGTGCCTGCCCAATCTGTCCTTTGGGTATGTTGTTCTCAGATGTGCCCCTGAGTGATGCTTTGACTCAGACTGAAGACTGAAGCTGGCCACCTCGCCTGCAGTCGGGGGCCTCCTCGGATGGGTCCTGCTGTAGGCCAAGTTCAACTGCAGCCTGTGCCCTGCCTGGGATCACCTGGCACGAGCCATCAAGCAATCCAGATGGCTGTCACCTGTGCTGGGCTTGGATGTGACTTGAGAGGCCAAGCCACAACAGGAGGCCAGCTGTTGCTAGTACTGTGCTTGAGGCCTCTAGGCAAGAAGTATGGGGTATGCGGAGGCCAGATGCTGCTTGTTTAGGTTTTGTGATCTTTTGAGAGATTTTTAGGAGTGTTCACACAACGAGCCAACACATGTCATTTGTATAGAAAATCTACTGGGTGTTGCTTGGGTGCTCCCCCGCCCCAAGGGGAGATAGAATCTCAGGGAATCACTAGGGTGGGTTAACCAGGTTAATGGAGACTCCAATATGGTGGCTGCCTGTGTCTGCAGGCTGAGTGGTCAGGGAAGGGCTCAAGAAAGGAATAATGCCTTCTGCCAGCCCTTTTGTCTGGGAGAAAGCTGCCCCTCCAGCTCTCACCCTGACAAATCATTTCCTCCCTATATGTACCTGGCACCTTTCAAGCTGCTGCTCCAGAGCTGGAGTTTAGAGCAAGTGAGTCCATCAGTGAGTTAGTCCATGCATGGTCCCCTTAAGAAGAACGTCTGTGACTCCAGGTGTCCTCCATCTCGGTCCGTCACATTCTCTGTTTTCACAGCCAGAAGTTATAGGAACTTCCTACAATGGTGCTCTTGGCTGGGGAGCCTGCTGTGGGGCCAGCACTCTATAGCTGGGATATCTCTCCTGAGGCAGGTGTGGGACCAGCCCATTCTACATCTCTTGCCCCTCCTTCCAGTCTCAAGGTGGCCTCTTCTGTGGGTCCCCAGTTGTAGGACTTCTGTTCAGCTAGGCTTCAGGTGACTCCCAGTGATCGCTGTTCTGTAGTTCAGTTGTAATTTTGATGTGGTTGTGAGAGGAGGCAAGCACAGTGTTTACCTGCTATGCCAGGTTAACTGGAAGCCAAGCACTAAATGTTAAATCAACATAAATGCGATGTGCTAAACAGTACTACTGCCAGACCATAAGGAAACGTACAGAAGAAGAAGATTTCTCCTGGGATTACTAATAATCATTTATACCGGGAAGGGAAAGCAGAATATTAAAGTCATACCCTGCATTCATTCTCTATGTCCAAAAAACATGGGGAACCTATAGATCAAAGGTTGGGATTGCCTGCTGACTTTCTCACTACATATCCATTCCATTCACACTACATACCCTTACCTTTCGCTCTATACCATCCCATCAAAGGAAAATAGGTAAAGTCTTTAAACTCACAGAAACTAAGAATTCACAGAAACTTAAGATGATACATAAAATGAATTCCCCTAACATGGGTCTTTCTCATTGTCTTTTTTCTGTGTCTATCTCACCTGGTTCTCTCACTTTTGTCTCTGAGAAGTGACCACTCTCTCTAGGGAGCATTATCTCTTCTCTAATAAATTTTCTTTTTGACTCTTAATTCTGGCATGGGCTTGAATTCTTTCCTGTGCTCAGTTGAGAACTCTGTGCAGGACTTGAATCCCCACTTGGGGAGATCACTGCCTTTCTTTTGATGTTATGACCAAATTTCATCTGTTTAGAAATGTTGGGGGAAGGAGATATAAAGATACTGTGCTTTGTTCTGAACCCTGTACTTTTAACCCATTCCCTAGAAAAATCTGGTCACATCAAAGCTAGAAAGCTGAATCATTTCCATAGGAAAAAAAATTAGAATTCAGTTTTATGCTGTGTATATTTATTCTCAAAACTAATTGTGGTTTTCTGCCTTGTCTAGGGTCACATGAAAATATTGACTTTTAAACTGTCAATTCAAGATTTGTGAATTTAAAACATCTTTTATTTCTTTGGAGCCTATAATCAAGGCATAACCTTTTAATTAACTTTGAAAATAAATATATAAACAAATCATGGTTTCTTATGTGAACACCATAAAGACATTTAGAACTTAATTGAGACATAAATCTCCATGGATAAAATAGTCCATTGGGGGAGAGTGGTTCACGTACTTAATCTAAACTTTTCTAAAACTGGGACAGATTTAGATTTATTTTACATGAAACCTCTCTGCAGCTATTTATGTTTCCATTTATAGTAAAAATGAAGAATTCAGGAGAACTAATATAGTAAAAGACCTCGTTTTCCCCCATCTTACCTAGAATGTTAAGTTTCAGTAGGAGCAACTTGATTTAGAGCACTTTGTTTTCTGCCTCAATTATCAAAGCATTTTCAGGGATGTGTGGGGTGATGTAACTTCAGGAAAGGATGGACCTGAGTTTAGGTGTAACTACCATGGGAATAAAACTAGAGTGATAAATCTGGATATTGCCTCAAAATAATCTGGGGGCAGGGGTTTATAGATGAAAAAAGATTAGCTGCATGTTACTAACTTGAATGACTGTTGAAGCTTGGGTTCATTATGTTATTCCCTCCATTTGTTTTTGAAATTTTTCATTATAGTTAAAAATTTAAAAATTAAAAATTTGCTTCTGAAGTTAGTAAGAGTTCACTTACGTTCTTAAAAGCCTAGCCTTGAATCTTGAAAAGAAGCAAGATTTTATTGTGGCTGTCACATAAGGTCCATAGGTACCTTGTTAAAATATTGGGGGGAGGGGGTTGAGAAGCCTATAGTATAGGCAGCTAATTCTTAAAATTCCGTAATTTTCAGGAATATTCACTATGTGTAAAAACTAAGTTTTATTAAACCATGATATTTGTAGTTGAAACTAATCGAGGTGAGTGACCCATTGCAGGTTTTACTGCTGTACTGTTTTCCTAATATTGACCACCACTTTCGACTTCACTTTTCTGTGGCTTTCCAGAGGGAAGCTTGGAAACCAGGAAATCCTTTACTGTTAAACAATTTGTTTTTTGTTGCCTTGTCTTTTTTCTGGTAGAGAGTTCTTGCCGTGGGCTAAAACCTTTTACGGAGTGTGGGAGGAGGGATTTGATTAAACAATATTAAGGTTTAACTGAGTTAATTCTTATTAATTCAAGCTAGTCAATGGATTAAAAATAAGATCTATTTTAGCCAAACAATGATTAATAGTACTGATCTATTGGTGTTATATGGGTGGGGCAAGTCCCTTCACCTAATCAACTAGCACATCTTTTCTTGCAGATGTTACGGCTTCTTCCAAACTACATAATACCAGCTTTTCAAATCCTTTTCAGAATTGGAGAAAAATAATCTACACTAGTCTTATGGTACTAAAGTTCTAGATTAAGAAAAAAGAATGTTTTATTTCCTTCCTAGTACATTAGATCAAAGTGACAAATTTCATCTTGATAAATTTCAGTTATACAAGATGAATAAGTTGTAGAACTCTGCTGTACAACATCATGCTTTAGATAACAGTACTGTGTTGTATAGTTAAAAATATGTTAAAATGGTAGGTCTCATTGTAAGTGTTCTTACTACAGTAAAATAAAATAAATAAAAGTTCTACCACATGAATCGTCCTACCAAAATAATACACCATTTATATTCTGTTGTTTTGCTTGCTTAAGCAGTTGAACTTATTTTAGTTTTTTTTTTCATTTCTTTAGCTTTGCTGAAATAGTTTTGACTATCCAAGAAGTTTACTTCCTCCTAGTTTTGAAGCATGCTATAGATTTGGCTTTTGTTTACCTAGTTCTTTTCCTTTACTCACTTTATTTTTTCAACATGTTATGAAAAAAATATATATAGAAAAGTTGAAATAATTGTACAATGAGCAGTCATATATCTACCACTTAGACTCTTATTTTTATAAGAATGCATAAAAAATAAGTATTTTTACAAAGAGCAGACTTAAGTACACCTCTCACCTAAACATTTCAGCATGCATATTTGTTAACTAGAGTTAAATATTTGTTAAATGTTTTTTTTTCTCTTGTAAAATTTACATGCAGTGAAATACACAAATCTTAAGTGTTTGATGCAGTGCATTTAGACAAATCACACCTGTGAAACCCATACCCTTATCAAGATGACATGTTTATCATCTCAAAATTCCCTTATGTTTTTTCCCAGTCAGATCCTGTTTCCCTATTCTTGTCCCCTAGGCAACTACTGTTCCTTTGGATTTTTCCCCTATCATTACTTCTGTTTTTCAAAATGCATACAAATGAATCAGTATGTGTTCCTTTTTGTAAAGCTTCTTTCAGCATAATGTATTTGGGATCCATCCATGTTGTGTGTCAATAGTTTATTTTTATGGCTGAGCAGCATTTCATTGAATATGCCATTTTTTGCTTATCCATTCTGTTAATGAACACCTGAGCAATTCTAGTTTTTAGGTAAAAATAAAGCTCCTGTGGACATTTCTGTAGAAGTCTTTGTGAGCGTTTGTTTTTATTCCTCTTGAAATGGAATTGCTGGGTCATACGTTAGGCATATGTTTAATTTTCTAAAGAAAGACAAGACATTTTCCAAAGCGATTGTAACACTTTACTCCCGCCATCAATGTATGGGAGTTAACAGTTTTTCATCTGTCAGCATTTGATGGTGTCAGTCTTTTTTTTATTTTAGCCATTCTGGTGGGTGTATGTTAAGTGGTATCTTGTGTTTTTCTGATTTGTATTTCTCTGATTATGCTGAGCATTTTTTCTCATGAGTATTTGCCAGTCATATATATTCATTTTTGAAGTGTGTTGAGATGGTTTGTTTTTATTGAGTTTTAAGAGTTCTTTGCTGGTTGTACATCTTTTTCAGATGTTACTGCCTTTTTAATTATTTCTTATCTAACTTATGTAAATATTTTATACCCGATCCCACTTAAAATAATTAGGACAGGACTTGCAAGTGAGTTATTTGCCTGAAAGTTAAGTTCTGGTATGCTAACCAGTGTTCTGGTGGCCTAAAAGTTAACGTTAATTAACAAAATAAAACACAGTAACACTTCAGGAATCTGATTTAGTTAGGGGAAAGCTAATTGCTGAAAAGTCTGTTACTTCACAACTTTGTTTAATAGGAAATATAAAAGTTAGAATGACATTAATGTTTATTTTCAGTAATTTTCAAAATACGTTGGACAATGGAAGTTTCCCTTAAGTATTTCTGCTGGTTAAATGATAGTGCAAAACCAATTTTTTATAAATGTTTATTGATAATAGGTGGCTAGAAACGATTACATTGAAGGAGGAACAAAACACCTTAAATCTTAGCAGCCATACATTTTGGGGATGGGGGCAGCAAATGCTTTATTTTTATTTATACTGAAGATAAAAATACACAATCATTTTATTGTACAAGATTTTGTAGCACACTTAAGAATAACACTAACTTTGCACTTATAAAAAGTATTTAAAGTAATACTCAAAGAAGTTTTGCTTGTGTTTTCTAGTATTCTTTATCTGCTATCAAATGTTAGTGCCAAACTACATTGTTTTGAATAGTAAGAAATCTTCACTACCACGGGTGTGCATTCTAATAAGAAACAAAGACAAATTAAAATGCTTTTACTTGAGAAGGATGTGTTTATCCTTATTTGAACTGAAATGTCCTTGAGAAGATCTTTGTCTTTATAGTTGAAATAAGAGAACACATGGGTTTACTTTATGTTAAAGGAGTAATTTGAATAGTTAAAAATTTGAAGTTATCAGATTGGATTACCTTTAATGTTAAGAAAACCACAGACAAATTTGTTAGAACCCTTTGGATTTAGAGCTTTCCTCATGAGCTCACACATTCATTTTAGTGCCACTGGTTCCAATGAGCCTGTTAGACACTTGAGAATTCTGAGTGCTTCTCCTGCCCAAGTAATACTGAGTAGAATTATCACTCTACAGGCTACATTCTGTAGCTTTTGAAATGGATCACTTAACATATGTTATAAAAGAAACTACTACAAGGTGTGACCACAAAGTGATGAAGCTGTACATTAAAATAATAAGATTAAATCTTATACAAAATAACCTGAAAATGCAGAGCTGCTTTCATCCCCTAAGAGCTACCTCCTACATCAGCTACTATAGCTCCTTCTGAGTCCCCAAAGCCTTCCACTCCATTTTTCTGCAAAGCCTGGGGCTTTTCTTTACTGTCCCCTCTTCCTGCTAACAACCTAGTTTTCAGAACCTCTGCAGTATTAAGTCATTTCTTTTGGATCAAATAATGTTTGGGATGCCAGTTCTGAGTTCATGGACAGTATAAGCCACTGGAACTTACAATGTGTTTTACTATTTTACATTTTTCAAGGCTAAAGTCATTATGGTTCCCAAATCAATGGAGGTTCTATATTTAAAGTATCCTCCTTGGGAAGCTACATGCTTACGTCAGTAAGGCTGCCACTGTTCCAAACGTGTTTGAAACTTGATTCCAGATGGCAAAGGAGAACAAAGAATCTTTTGGGGGTGGTGGAAATATTTTGTATCTTGATTTTGATGGTGGTTCCAGGGTTACATAAATGGATGCAGGTAGTTGTACACAAATTATTCCTCAATAAAGTTGATGAGGAAAAATAAACTGGATTCCAAAGAGCAGTTTCAGGTCACTTTACAAAGTACACAAGATACTGTCTCATTACTTTACAATTGTGCCTGTCAATGTCTATTGTGTAATAGCACTTGAAAAATGTTTATTTTTTTACCAGAAAAAGTAGAACTCACCTTGATCACCTTTTTCCCAAATAAAGATCTCAAGTTACTTTTGACTGTTTCTAAAAATTTAATCTTATAAGATCATGAATTTTTTACCATTGTGGATATTCAGAGATTTCATTGTGGATTTTAAAAGGCCTCCCCAAAGCAGAAGTCCACAATGATTGGCATAATGGCGGCATTTGAATATGGGTGCAGCTTAAGGTGATTACTTTGAAGAACAACATTCGTTTGGGTGTTTGTATTCTGGTACATTTATAAAAATAAGTCATTTCATAATCTCAATTTACATGATCATTCCCAATTTTTGAAGCTAAAATATGACACCAGATATAGAATCTAGTTTTCTTACTACCCTTCCCCAATTTTACATTGTATTTTTCTTTCATGTAGAATTTTTGACAAATTCATTTATTAGATAAAATTTTGAGGAATCTATACTTCCAGTAATTGGTCAAATGTGGATATTTATAAAAGCCAATAAATGACATTGCGCAGTTTCAAATGTGACCTTACAATGGGTCTGATGTGTTGAACTTTGGAATACAGTGATCACAAGTAAGAACTTGGTGAAATCTGAAATTCAACTGAATATAGCCCAACCTTTGAAAAATGGTTTACGGGTTAAAGAGTTTTCATATATTATTGTACTTCTGCACTTCGTTGAGGCAGAAAATGCTGGTATTAATATTTAAGTTCAGAAACAACATTTTTTTAAGGGTGGGGAACTCCATTTCAATGAAGTCATCTAAAATTGGACAATTTGGTGGTTTAGCCCTGCATTTTAAAGTGCTTATTCATATGCTTCCTTACTTTGAAAACTTCTGTCTCTACTACTACCATGTAAGTAGCTCAGGTACTCCCACAAAAATCCAAAGCCTCTTTTGTCTTATCTTCTAAGGGTCAATTTTAAGGGTTGCAGAAGAACTGAGAACTATCAGGGTGATTTCTGTGTTGGAAGGCAATTAGGGGCAATGAGTATTTGGGGAGGGGTGTTTATTGAACTTTGTGGGAAAAGACCTAGAATGAGCAAGCCCAGCTTAACTGTACTTAAAAATTATTGGGTCTACCTTAGGCTAAAATAAAAGGCATGCTGCCTCATTCAAGTGCCCCTGGGGATGGTACCTTGGTATGTGTGTGTGCATATATTGAGGTATAGCTCCTGGGATGTTTGGTTATTCTGAAATCTGCTTAAAGATAAAATCAAAGGACAAAATAGGCTGTAAGTTGGTGAAAATGATGCAGGCCTTATCTTCATCTTCATTTAACCTTTTTTGGTTCTATAAAGTCGTTTGGAATTAAAAAGTAGATTTTCTTTTTCAGGGTAAGAGATGTAGGTAGGGCAGATATGTGCTACAGTCATGGACTTATGAAAGTTGATTACAGTGTTCAAAAGTTGCAGGCTCTTTCTGTTAACTATAAAAATTATTTTCATTTGTGCAGTAACAGGAAGTTTCTGCAGAACTTTCACAACTCATATTAGAAAATTAGCTTTGTTCTCATAATATTTTTGCTCTCTAGTAATAAAAAGACATTTCTCTTAGTAATTTTTTTTCTGACATGTCTCCTCGGGCAAAGAAAACAAAGAATATAAATGGGACTACATCAGACTCAAGAGTTTTTGCACAGCAAACTATCAACAAAACAAAAAGATAGTCTGAATGGGAGAAGATATTCAGTGATATATTCAATAAGGGGTTAGCATCCAAAATTTATAAAGAACTCATACAATTCAACACACAAACATGCACACAAACCCAATCCAAGTGAAAAATGGACAGGTGACCTGAATAAGACATTTCTCCAAAGAGGACATACAGATGGCCAATAGACATGAAAAGATGCTCAGGATCACTAATCAGAGAAATGCAAATTAAAACCACAATGAGATCACATCAGAAAAATGGCTATCATCAAAAATCAACAAGTGTTGGTGAGGATGTGGAGAAAAGAGAATTCTTGTACACTGTTGGTGAGATTGCAAATTGGTGCTACCACTATGGAAAACAGCATGGATGTTCCTCAAAAAATTAAAAAGAACTACCTTATGATTCACTAGTTCACTTCTGGATATTTATTTAAAGAAATCCAAAACATTAATTTGAAAAGATGTTCACTGCAGCACTATTTACAATAGCCACGATATGGAAGCCACCTAAGTGCTCATCCATAGATGACTGGATAAAGAAGTGATACATATATGCAATGGAATATTACTTGGCCATAAAAAATGAAATTTACCATTTGTGACAACATGGATGGACCTAGATGGCTTATGCTAAGTGAAGACAAAAATACTGTTATGATCTCAGAATCTAGAATGTAGAATCTAAAATGAACAAACAAAACACTCCTAGTTACAGAGAACAAATTGATAGTTGCTAGAGGAGAGGGGGTTTGGGGGGATGGGTGAAGGAATTAAGTACAAATTGGTAATTCAAAATAGTTGTGGGGATGTGAAGTACAGCATAAAGAATATAGTCAATAATATTGTAATACCCATGTATAGTGCCAGGTGGGTACTAGACTAATAAGGGGTAATCACTGTAAATTATATAAATGTCTAACCACTATGCTGTACACCTGAAACTAAAACAATATTGAATGTCAACTGTAATTGAAAAATAATTTTAAAAACCTAGCTGTTAGCATAAGGTCAGTCCACTTAATTTCATATTTAAACAATTCTTAATATGTACATGTCTCAAATACCACACACACTGATGGTATATCTTAAAAAAAAAAAAAAAGGTAACGACTCAGAGAAATCCACTAGAATGAGAATAAAACGAGTTGTGCTACAATGGATGCCGTGGTGGCAGTTGATTTTAGCAATTTCTCACCACATCTCAAAGCTTTTTTTCATTGAAGTTACCTTCTTGCCATCCTTTCAAAATGATCTATTAGTTATCAAAAGAGATGAAGGGCTAAGGCTTGAGCAGTCAAATGGTATTGTTTCTTTGCATGTGTGTATGTGTGTGTACATAGACAATGATCTCACTTTTACAAACATCTCTCAAAAAGCAATGTAAGCCCTAACCCACAGTTGTTGGAAAAAGTGATGAAAAAGTTCATTGAAAATATAATAAAAATAATATTTCTCTGTACTAAAGTAATGCTCACATTGAATTGGGAGACTTGGTTCCCAGGGGTTCTACACCAACAAAGTGTGTTTTGGAACAATTGTCTAGATAAAACAAGCCAAAGAAACGATCTAAAATACCCATAGATTTGAGGCAAAACTGTAGATTGGGGTTGGAGGGATCTGACAAGTAGTCATGAAAAGGTTAAGTGATCCTAACAATTACATCAACTTATATTGGCTATGTCTGTACAAGCGATCTACTTATTAGCACTCTTTTGATAATTTGATTACCAAAATAATATCAATTTTTCTTATGTACTTTTAAACAGGAAAGAATGTCTGCCTAAATCAACTACTTTATACCTGACAGTTCAACAAACCAAGGTCTGGGCAACTTAAACTCTTGGTCAAAACACCACTTGAGTCTTATACACAAAATAATATGAATATCAAACAGTTATTTTCTGGTCGAGGTTGTCAACTCATATTTTCAATGAAATTTACAGGGAAGAGTTTGCACTGCTGTAAGAAATATGAAGTTCTTATTGAAAAGGTATTTATAATTGAAGTCATCCAAAAGGTAGAGGACTTCTTAAAAATTCTTAAATTGCAGACAGATGTTTAAATGTTTTGGACTTAGCTGTAAAATTTGTAGTATATTGAAAGTGATGATTTTTAATTTGGAATCTTTCCTCTGTCTTTGTACTCCACTGGAATTAAAACTAGAAGTGGAAGAGATACTTTAATGATGGTCATCTTCTAATATAACTCAGACATTTTCTTTGTAATAGTATTACCTTTACTAATTACAGGGGAAACTTTACTGTAATTATGATAGAATCAAACAAATGTATGTGTCTAGATGTGATAAAATCAACAGTAATGGAAGTGAAACATGGTATAGATATTTAGATAAATAGTAAATGATTCTTGTCTCATTTATTTTTGACTTTGGAGTACATTTTTAACTTTTCTTGTAAATATGTCAATCTGAAATTTGTGGTGTTCACAGCATTTTGGGTAAAAAAAATTATATAGTGGCCATTCCATTTTCACATCTCCTATGTATAATAAGTATATGCTTAATAATAAATGTCTTATTTCTATGATCAAGAAAATTTTGGTTTATTGACTGGCTCTGTGTCCTTGAACAAGTCATCCTTCTTTGGGTTTCTGGGTTTTTTTTTTCCTATTTTTAAAATAAGAGTTTGGAATAGAGTAGATCCTCTCTAAGATTTTCTTTTAGCTTTAATTTTTTATGTTTATAAATTTACTCTTATGTTGGCTTATACCTTCCCTAGGGTCAGAGGGCATACTTAAGCATTTGATTTGAAGTAATTTTCTTGACAGTAGCTGATCCAGAAGGTAGAGAGGTGAGCACAGATCTCTTTGCCTTCCCACTTTTTACTTAGAGCTAATAAAAATGTTGGTGTCACCAACATGGAAGTTAGGGTAATAGCGGTTTACTTTAACAGCTAACTGGCCTCAGTCCTGAACATAGCTAGGCTTAAACATAGTCAGTGAAGTTTTAAACCTAAGTCACAAAGACATTAACTCAGAAGATCTGAAAAGGAATGTACTGTCCATGAAATGTGACACTGGTTTCTTTCAGTAGGTAGTGATTGGCTACTATGATTGATACATATTCTCTCTTTAAAACATAATAGAGAAGACTGTATTTTGGAGCATGGATATTTGGCTACTCTTGTTTTCTGACAAACTGATAAAGTAAGTGTCAGAACAAGGTTATCACAAGTACATGCATTTATGAAAAAGACATATCTTTTTCTTTTGATAAAACAGAACCATGCATTGTTTTTTGGTGCCTTCAGTATGAGTTAGGAATGTAGTCCGGGTTCTATTTATTATTCAAAGTAAATTTGACAGTTGGAAAAGTTGAATATGTAACTTTAGAAACCTCTCTTCTTGAAAGTAACCTGTTACAGATGTCAGGGCCATTTATGACAGTCCCACTTAGTGAAGCAAGAGATAAGTTGGATTTCAGTAAATGATCACTTCAGATATAATCAAGGAGTTATTTTGGGACCATCTTTTGCCAAATAGGTTTTGATGTAGCTTATTCTTTTGATCACTTCTCTCCGAATCTGAGTTTTATTCTTCAACACTTCCTCCTGTTCTCCCACCCTTCCCCCAAATTTCTCTCTTCTCTATATAGAATATTTTGACCATCAGTCACCGAAGCTAGAGTTGGAAATGGGAATCAAATTGAGTAACAGAAACTGCACTGTCAAAAGCTATTTTGGAGGTATGTTTGCATTTAAAAAAAATGCTCCATTTCACTTGCTTTTACCAGAAAGTACACATAAGAATTTAGATGGATTCCTATTGCTGTTGGTATTTACAAGAACAGGGCAACATCTAACTAACTCTTAGTTTTCTGAGCTTACACACTGTTAAACTCCAGGCCCGAAACCTAAGACTGTTTCAGGTCATTTGTTAGAGTAAATTGGGGATATCTTTGTGCTAGCATTGTTAAAACTTACCCTTGTTCAGCAAGTTATCGTCAGGTGTTTCTTGAGTCTAACATGATGACCATATGCATTATTGACTTTATTTTTTAACCTGCGTGTTTATATTCTAATGAGGTCCTCTTAAGCTGTGGAAAATAATTTGTTTGGATGTATAAATGCAATTTTCTTTGAAGACAGTAGAATTTGGAGCATGTTTATAAGTCCATGAATTCACTAGGATTGTTGTTATATATCTAACATAAGTTTACACATGTGATTCCATTGCCCCTAATGAATATGAAAACTACAACCTGAATCAGAGGTTATTTAGACCTAAAATTGTTGTGTTGTTTTTTTAATCAGAAAGTAATTAATTAAAATTAAGATGCCCTTTTTGGATTTTGACAGCTTAACAAGATGTAATTTTTCTGTTAAAAATTTTTTTCCAAAACCAGGCTTTTATTTTAGAAATGCTTTTTTAATAGCAGTGATGATTAAAACTATCAAAGTAGATAGGACCCTATAAATATACCAGCTAATTATTTTTTCTTGCCAATGTATGAGATGTAGTGACTATTGGTTAGAGTGTAGTAGAAGTTTTTAAAAACAGTACATATCCTAAATATTAATCTTGATACTATCAAATTTTAAAATGTAGTAACTTAACTAAAATACACAAACACAGGAAAGGAATTCACTAACTTATTAGATATGACATATACTGTGGGGTAAATATTCATTGGCATACATTAAGATGCTAACACATCTTTAAGAAACAAAAACCTCAACAGCCCCCATGATAAGAAGTTACAGTGTTTAAAAACAAAAACAACAAAAAGGCCAATTATACCTAGAAACCACAAGCTGACAAGTCTTTGCAGGCTGTTCAGTCTCCCTCAATGCTGTTCATTGAACCAGAATGGGCAGCGTGGAGTACTGAAAGGTAACTAAGATAGGCAGGTTAGTTTGCCCTAACTGATAGCTGATGGGAATAGCTGAACACATCTTTCAGCCCTGTGAGGAAATGGTGTGAGATCTAGAGGAGGAGGGTCAAGAATCTGTGTGGCAGCAACAGTAGCAAAGTGGCACCTGGAACTTCAAAGAAGCAAGGGTAAGAAACGCAAAGCCAAAGGATTAAGTACTCAACTGCACCTCTGCTGATTAGGGGCACACACCCCTTCAGTTGGCTGTAAAATGGACTTAGTGTTTATAGGCATAAAAAGCAAATTAATAATAATAATGATGATGATGATAATAATAATATCAATGACAAAATAAAAAATGGAGATTGTGGTTATAAAAGACAGTGAAAATAATAGAAGTTTCACTCTCCTTTCTAGGGGTGGGGACAGTGAGGAAATCATACTCCATGTCATCTCTGAGAGCAAGGAAATTACAAATTTTCTGCTGAATTCCAGAACAGGTGATAAGTGTTTGACTTAGAGCCGAGTTGTAACTTGTTCTTCCTGTCCATTACCCCATTTGTGCATGAGCAGGTCACAAGCTTCTCCCCTAGTTTCAAATACATCCTCTGAGGAGTCTAAAAGTTTAGAATTTGAGGAGCAGATGCTGGATGCGCAGTGAAGAGAGCTGGAACAGGCTAGAGGGCATTCACTGCTCTGAGCAGCACCCCAGGTTTCACCTAATTCTACCTCACTGAGGTTAATTTCACTTTGAGAACAGGCTTCTGCTTTCCCTTTCTCCATCTGAGAATATCTGATGTCTTGCCACATATAGTGCTGCTGAACGATTCCATCAGAAATTGTGTACGTTGGCTCTGAACTGGGTTCAGGCTTATGACCATTAAACTTGGAGAATAGGAAACCAAGTTTCTTAAGAGAAGGACCCAAGAAGGAGCATTTGCTTGATGACTCAGCTTTTGACTTCCCTTGGGCACCACTATCTATTGGCATGGTTCTGATGAGAGGTGGCCCATGGTAGGCCTTTTTCTTGCAGCCTAAATTGAAAGAGACACTCTTGGATTTGGCCCGAGCCCCACCACTGCCATCATTGGTATCATCCCTCTGAGAGAGTTCAGGGCTGCTGGTGGAAAAGCTTCTCCTTGGGTGTTTCCTATTTCCTAAGAGGTCAAGCACTTCATATCGAAAGCTAGAGATGTCCTGCTTTAATTCCTAGGGCAAGAGAGAAGACATTATGTTAAGAAGCTTGGTCTTTAGTTCAAAATAGGCACATGGGGTATCCTTTGGAATGTTCCAGGTTTTGCCTAATAGCAAATCACAAAGTACATAAACTACCAGAAAAAATTCACAGTATTCCAGCACAAGAAAAACATAGTAATAAATCTGTGGGCAGCATTGGCTGTTGGAAAAATTGTATGATTGGTAAAGTTGATTTCAGAACCTCCAAATCAGGAGCACACCAACAGACTAACCCCATGGTAAAGCATTAACTAACAAGTACTAGCTTAGGGCACTGGCTCTCATAGGTATAAGTGTCTTTATATAACAGGGCTCCTGAAGAGGAAAAGCTTTTAGGACTTTAAGGAATATTATAAAAACAAAAACAAAACAAAACAAAAACCTAGGGAAGTGGAATGTGTCAGATGATGAGGCTGCTATTTTGGGAGAGGGGCCCTATTCATTCAAGTCTCTATGAAATGTCTTCTCTAACTGGCTGCCCAGATATTAAATTGTTCCTTTTTAAATCACCTTTTAAAAGCTTAAATCTGATCATGTCATTCCCTTGCTTAAAACTCTTTAATAACTTGTGACTGACCTTAAGAAAAAGTAGAAACCCCATACCACAGACTACAAGGCCTAATATCTGTTTATTTCTCTAATTTCATTTCTTTCTACTCTCCCCAAGCTCTCTAATATCTACCTGTATAGACATAGTTTCTCTTGCCTGTATGCCTTTACCTTTGCTATTCTCTGTCTAGAATATTCTTCTCCCCAACTTTACTTTATCTGGCTCCTCCTTCAAGTCTCAGCTTAAAATACTGCTTCCTTTGGAAAACCTGTCCTGACTCCCCAAGTCCCAGTCGAGTATCCCTCTTCTCTGTTTCTCCATATCACCTGTGTTTAACCTGTTAGAATACTCAATTGTTACCCTCTATTCTTGTTTGTGTGTCATTCCATGAGAGTAGGGGCTAGCTATATCTTACTACTGTACCCCAGCAGGCCCTCAATAAATGAGTTATATTGGTAGATTAGGATAATGACCTTCCTATGTTCCTTAATTTATTCTAGCTTAGGGTTTCTCAATCACTTAACATGTTGAGCTGGATAATTCTTTGTTGTAGGGGCTATTCTGTGCATTGTAGGAGGTTTTGGAGCAACTGTAGTCTCTACCCACTATATGCCAATAGCACACATATCCCAGTGTGCTAACCAAAAATATCTCCAGACATTGCTAAATGTTCTCTGGAGAACAAAATTGCCCCTGGTTAAGAACCTTTGTTTTAGACTAGTGCTATATTAGGAGAATGTTTAATGGTAGGATTTCTTAAATCTTAGATTTAATAATAGATTTTTGGTCTTTATCTTATATTTTTTTAAGTAAAGAGGGCCTTTAAATTTCCAGGCATCTTCCCTTTGCTATCTTGCCCCTCACTACACATCTTTGCTACATTATTTAAAGCGCTCAATTACCACACTGAGAAATACCCAGAATATGAAAAGAATGCATAGGGCACATTCTTTCATCCATAAAGTTGATTGTAGTTACAGACATTGGTAACATCTCTCCATCTATTGAATGACAGACTATTCTAAGAGAATAAAAAGTTGTAGCTGGTTTCGCTGTATTATAGGCAGTTGAAATTTCATCACCAGAAACTACAAACACTGTGAAGATTAAATAATGCTTAACAAGTGTGAAATGAGAAATTAAACCACCTCATGATTAAATTACCTTAAAATTCTCCTCTGTTAGTCCCTCACTTGTTTTGGAATTTCTTACCATAGCAGCCACATATCTTTTGACCAAATTCCTGATAACTTCCTAGAATTAAAAGAAAAAAACACAAAGAGGCATTCAGTTTCCTTCTTGGGCTCTCAGTAAAATAATAATAATAAAAAAACATACACAGGAAATAAAATACTTAGATGGTCTTTGCAATAGAAAATTCTCCCAGGATCTAGACATTTTCTGCAAAAACCCAATTTAGTCTACTGGCTAATGAAGAATTATTATGTGTTCAAATTTTGTGGCAGAGTGGGCCAGCAATAACAAATTTACCCAAAAGGAAAAATTTCCACCCAAACATAAGGTGAACATGTATGTATTCACATTTATAGAAGAATGAGAATGGAAGAATCCTTGAAAAGGCATAGTCAATATCCTTTCCCTTCAGGCTGGATTAAACTTTAACTTTCCTCATAAAATGAGATTTTTTTCCTCCTTTTATGAAGTTAAGAAAGTCATTCTTCAGTATCACAAAGTCTGTTGATTTCAATGCCCACTAATTACATAATCAAGATATTTTTGTTACAGTCAATCTACATTTATCCTTTAAAAGGATGACCTCTTTTTACTTAGCTTTCTAAGAATGGCACATACATGGTCACTATGCTTTGTATTAGTAATAGTGATGATGATAGCTACCACTTAATGCAATGTGTCCAACACACACACACACACACACACACACACACACACACATACATACAGAATTGTACATACATACTTACCACTCAATTCTCACAACACCGTGAGTTAAGTTTTATTATCCCCATTTTATAGTTGAGGAAACCGAGGCTCAGTGAGGTTAAGTGACTTGTCCAAGGTCACACAACTGACCAAGAACTATTGTGTTTAGTCTCTGTGAAGAAGCTTTACCTGATAATGTTGATTCTGTATCAGGCTGTCAGCATGGTGTTCCTGTAATTAAAAATGGACAGAGAGGTTACATCATCAGTGTCTCAGCAACCCATCTACCCGAATGTATTTCTAAATATTAGGACTGGAGAATGACATAGGAGTTTCTGCCTAATGAAACCCCAAAACATTTTAGGTTGGAGTGATTTTATGATGTTTAAGATGGGGAGCATTACAAATAAGGGAAGGTAGGAAACAGTTTTGTTTAAAAAGAAATATGTTTTTAAAGCCTTACTGTGAAGCTTCTCAAGTTGTGCCTTCTCCGTCTACCATCAGGGTCTCTTTTGGGGCAGAAGATGTTGTTGAACCAGTTACTGAGGTACAAAAATGACTTGGGACTGGGGATAATGTTAAAAGGAGGTGGCAAGGTGCCTCCTTCATCAAAGTAACTCATCCAGAGCTTTGTTCTTGCAAATTTCCACTCAATATCTGCATGATCCTATGAAAGAGAGAAGTTCAAGAATTTGAGATGGGAAACTCCAAAATGCACCCATGTAAAATGCTAAAACTTCTACCTTGCTTCTACAGAAGGAAATCTGTTAGTAACTATAAAAATCAAATTACACATACCCTGTGATCCAGTAATCCTATTTTTAGAAATTTATCTTATCAGTATACTTGCAAAAAGATGTATGCATAAGGCTGTTCATTATAGCACTGCAGCTTGTTAATAGCAAAACATCCAGCAACAATATAAATATCTAACAGTGGGAACTGGTTAAATAAATGATGTTACATCCATAAAATGGCTTAAAATATAACTATTTAAAATATCTATGAACATTTTATATATAAAACATGTATTGTGTATAAACATTTGTCCATATATCTATAAGACCTCCAAGACCTATAAGTGAAAAAGCAACATAGAGAACAATATATATTGTATTCAATGATCCCATTTATACAATCGAAAAACCCTTTCTTTACATGCTTACATGTTCTAGACAGGTACATACTAAACTGTCAACAGTAGTTATTTTTAAGGAGTGGGATTGGTGTAAAGAAGCTTTTCTTTTTTTAGATCAACATTATTGAGGTATGATTTACACAGAGTAAGATTCACTCATTTTAAGTGTTTGATGAATTTTTACAAGTGTATGTACCTGTGTAATCACCATCATAATCAAGACAGACAGACAGACAGACAGACACACACACACACACACACACACACACACACACACACACACACACACATTGGTATGCATTTCTAGTTTTTTTTTAGTGACATTGATTAACAAAATCCAGTAAGTTTCAGGTGTTCAGTTTAACAGTAAGGCATATATATATATATTAATATTACATTGTGTGTTCTCCTCCTATAGCTATATTTCTTTCTGTCACCACATATTTGACCCCTCCCCGCTTCCTCCTCTGGTAGCCAGTAGTCTATTGTCCATGTTCATGAGACTCTGTTTGTCTTGTTCATTTGTTGCTTTTAGGTTTATATCCCACATATAAGTGATATCATGTGATTTTCAACTTTTTCTGTCTGGCTTATTTTGCTTAGCATAATTATCTCGAGGTCCATCCATGTTGTCGCAAATGGCAGTATTTCATCTCTTCTTATGGCTGAGGAATATTCCATTGTATATATGTACCACAGCTTCTTTAGCCAATCATCTATCATAGGACACTTCGGTTGCTTCCATGTCCTGGCCACCGTGAATAGTGCTACTATGAACATCATAGTGCTGCTATGAGTTGTATGAGTTCTTTGTATATTTTAGATATTAGTCCCTTATCAGAGGCATATCTTTTAGGATATAAATTTTCAAGACTTTGGAGTAAATACCCAATAGAGAGATTGCTGGATCATATGGTAGATCAAATCTTAGTTTTCTGAGGAACCTGCATACTGCTTTCTATAGTGGCTGTACCAATTTGCAGTCCCACCAGCAGTGTATGAGGCTTCCTTTTTCTCTGAATCCTCTCCAAAATGTGTTATTACTTATCCTGTAGATTATAGCTATTCTGTCAGGTGTGAGATGGTATCTCATTGTGGTTTTGATTTGCATTTCCCTAATAGCTGGCGATGTTGAGCATCTTTTCATATATTTGTTAGCCATTTGTATGTCCTCTTGGGAGAAGTGTCTGTTGAAGTCCACTGCCCATTTTTTGATTGGGTCATTTGTTCTGTTGTTGTTATGGAGTTGTATGAGTTCTTTGTATATTTTCGATATTAGTCCCTTATCAGAGGCATTGCTTGCAAATATATGTTATTTCTAGGAGTTTTAAGACCTGGATGGACTCATGCAATCACCACCACAATCAGGATACAAAATTAGTACAATTTTCCCAAATTCCCCCAAATTTCCCTAGCGTTTCTCCTTTGGATTTAACTCTGCCTGTCCTCTAACCTCTGGCAACCACGATGCCATTATCCACCCCTATAGTTTCCCCTTTACAAAATGTCATATAAATGGAATTATACAGTAAATAACCTTTGATACTAGCTTAGTTTACTCAGCATTAACATCTCATTTTTACATATATCAATAGTCTGTTCCATTTTATTGCTGAGCAGTTCTCCACTATATATATGTATTACAGAGTGTTTATTCACTCATCTATTAAAGAATATTTGTGTTATTTACAGTTTTTAACAATCATGAATGCTATGAACTTTCATGATAGATTTTTGTGTGAACATAAGTTTAATATCTCTAGCTTAAATATCTAGGATAGGTATGGCTGAGTCATGTGGTAAGCATAAGTTTTACTTTACAATAAGCTAACAAATTTTTCTAGAGTGGCTGTACTGTTTTTTCATTCCTACCACTTGCTCTGCATCCCCCTTAGCATTTGTCAGGTTTTTAAAGTTTAGCCATTCTAAGAGAGAAGTAGTGGGTTTTCCTTGTGGTTTTAATTTGTATTTCATAAATGGCTAATGATGTTGAGCATCTTTTCATATGTTTATTTGCTAGCTATATATCTTCTGTGTCGAAGTGTCTATTCAGATCCTTTACCAATTTTTATTTATTTATTTTTCTTACTGATGGATTTTGAATTTTTTTAAAAAATATAATCTGGATACTAACTTTTTTGTCAGAAATGTAACTTGCAAATGTTTTCTCTAAGTCTGTATGTTGTCTTTCCATTTATTTAATGGTGCCAATCATAGAGTAAACTTTTAATTTTGATAATGTCAAATTTATTAAATTTTTAATGGATCATGCTTTTGGTGTTATATCTAAGACCTCTTTGCCTAACCCAAGGTCATAAAGATTTTCTCTTATGTTTTTCTCTATAAGTTCTATAGTTATAAGATTTACATTTGGTTCAATGATGCATATTGAGTTAAGTTTTGCATAAGGTGTGAAGTTTATACTTAGTTTTTTGTTTGTTTGTTTGTTTTTTGGCCTATGGATGACCAATTATCATTGGCTGAAAAGGCTATTGTCCCTTATTGAATTGCTTCTGCACTTTTGTCAAATATCAGTTGGGCATGCTGGGACTACTGGATATCCACATTCAGAAGAATGAAGTTGGACTACTACCTCATACCACATATAAAACTCAACTCAAAATGGATCACAGAACTAAATTAAAGATATAAAAACTATAAAACTTGAGAATGTTAGAAATATGGCAGAGTGAGAGATGTCTCTGGATCTCTCCACTTGAAACATTAATAATCTGAACTTCTAAAACTCACAAAAAACAACAAAACTGCACACCAGCATGTCTGAGCGTGGGATCTGCACATAGACCTACTAAAGGTCAGAACTACAAGAGTCAAATGGAAGACTGAGAGAAACAAAGAATCTGCCTCTCACAGCCAGAGCTCCCTGAAGGAGGAGGGGGAAGAGAAATTGCGATGGGTTCCCTGAACAGCCCCAACTGGGAGAGCTGTGAGCTCCATGTGGCTGGTGGCAGTGCCCAGCAATCAGGGCAGAAAGAAGAGAAATGGGGACAGCAGAAAAGCATGGATGGCAGAGAAACAACAGTTGATTATTACCAGCCCTAGCTGAAAAACTATGAGGCTGAGAGGCAGGCCTATCCCCCAACCCAGAGGGCTCCTCCTTCCATATCCTCCAAGACTGAATACTGCAGAGACCCAGGAGAATCTGAGCAAATGCTACCAAAACTGCTGCTAACACAGACAGGGACTGAGACTGAGAGTAGTGAGTGTGATTAAACATCTATAAGAAAAAAAAGGCATTATTAAGACTTTATATAAAGCAGGAATCCAAGAGACTTAGAAGCTACCTACTGGAAAACAAAAGCACCTTCTTTGAAAGAGGTTAAAGAGACATTTATATATTAAATCTTCCTTCTGGGGAAAAAAAAAAACAAAAACAGAATTCACTTCCATTAATGCCCAGATGGAAAAATAGTCCGTTAAACACCATGAAAACCAAGTTGACAAAGCATCTCAGAAAGAAAGAGAAAACTCTCCAGAAAATAAGCTTACAGACATAGAAATATGCACCTTAAATTACAGAGAATTCAGATGGTACTTCTGAAAAAAACTCAATGAGATTCAAAATAATTCATATCAGTAATTCCAGGAATTGAGAAAACAACTAGATGAGCAGAATGAATTCTTTAAGAAGGAGACTGAAAACCTCAAAGAAAACCAAATAGAAGTACTGGAGATGAAGAAAACACTGAAAGAGGTGAAAAATGAAATAGCAAGCTTGGGAAATAGAGTTGACCAAATGGAGGAAAGGATAAGTAACATCAAAGGGAAAAATCTAGAAATAAATCAGAAGGAGAAAAGAAACCAAAGAATGAAAAATAATGAAAGAGAAATTCAAGAATGAGCTGATATCATCAGGAGAGGACAAATAAGAATAATGGCCATTCTTGAAGGGGAGGAAAAGGAGAAGGAATTAGAAAGCATTTTCAGATAAATAGTTAATGAGAATTCCCCAAATCTAAGGAGTGAGCTGGAGCTTGGAATTCTAGAAGTCAACAAAACACCCAATTATCTCAACTCAAAAAGGCCTTCACCAAGTCACATTGTATTAAAATTATCAAAAATCAACAATAAAGAGAATTCTCAGGGTAACCAGGGAAAAGAAGATGGTAACCTATAAAGGAAAACCCATTAGATTACCTTTAGACTTCTCAGCACAAACCTTACAAGACAGAAAGGAATGCATTGAAATAATCAAACTATTAAATGAAGGGAACTACCAGCCAAGAATAATGTATCCAGCAAAGCTCTTCTTTAAATATGAAAGAAATAAAGACCTTTCCAGATATATGAAAATTGAAAAAAATTTCCACTACAAGGCCAACATTAAGGAAAAACTGAATAGTGTCAGCTCAGCTAAAAAAAAATGACAAAAGAAACACACAATTAGTAGTAAGGTGAATAGTAGGCTGATAAAATCAGAAGAGTGCAATTCTTACTAAGAACAGGGAATTATAAGCTTAAGAAAAGAAGACATTTGCTATAGCAAGATAGTAATGAACGTTCAGCATACATAGGAACAATTTTAGACAACAACGACTAAAATAGGGAGGATTCAAAGATCCACATTTGAAAAGGTGAATGGAAATAAGGCACACGCAGAAGAAAATGTAGTACTGTGTATGTACAACTATCTTGTACATATTTGTAATTATAACCACACGCCAAAGATTCAGAACAGAAGTATATAACATAAATAAGAAGGACCAGCAGGAAAACTCAGAAAACCCAATGAAAAACAAACAAATAACCAAAAAACAGACACACAAGGACAAGGAAGACATGGAAACACTGAGCTCCCAGAAAGTAAAAGATAAAATGGCTAAAAGAAGACCTCATATTCCAATAATTACCCTAAATGGAAATGGACTGAACTCACCAATAAAAAGGCACAGAGTTGCAGAAAGCATCAAAAAAAACACAATCCCAATCATATGCTGCCTCCAGGAGACACATCTCAGCTCCAAGGACAAATATAGAATCAAAGTGAATGGGTGGAAAGTGATATTTCAAGCAAATGGCATTCTGAGAAAAGCAGGAGTAGTGGTACTAATATGAGAAGAAATAGACGTCAAAATAAAAAAAGTAAAGAAAGATACTGAGAGACACCTCATAATGATAAAGGGAATCATGCACCAAGAAGAGATAATAATTCTTAATATCTATGCTGCATATCAGGGAGCCACGAAATATATAAAGCAATTACTAACATATCTAAAAGAAGAAACAGACCAAAACACTATCAAGTAGGGGACTTAAATACCCCACTATCAGATATGGATGGATCATTGAAACAGAAAATTAATAAGGAAATAACATTCTTAATGATACATTAGACCTACTGGACATAATTGACATTTTCAGAGCCTTTCATCCCAAACAAGCAAATTATACATTCTTCTCTAGTGCACATGGAATGTTCTCAAAGATTGACCACATACTGGGACACAGAGATAGCCTGAACAAATACAAGAGGTTGGAAATTATATCAACCATATTCTCTATTCATAATGCTTTGAACTACTAGAGATCAATTGTACAAAAAAAGCAGAAAGAACCAAAAATACATGGAGATTAAACAACATACTACTGAAGAATAACTGGATAAGAGAAGAAATAAAAAGAAAGATCAAGAGATACATAGAAATGAATGATAATGATAGTAGAACATATCAAAAATTTTGGGACATGGCAAAAGTGGTCATAAAAGGAAAGTTCATATCATTACAGGCCTATCTCCCAAAAAAAATGAGCCAAAACAAACAACCTAATGGTTCATCTTAAAAACTAGAAAAGGAAGAACAAATGAGACCTACAGTCAGCATAAGAAAAGAAATAATCAAAATTAGAGCAGAAATAAATGGAATTAAAAACAAAAAAAAGATAGAAAAATAAATGCAACAAAGAGCTGTTTCTTTGATAAGGTTAATAAAATTGACAACCCCCTGGTCTAGACTTTCTAAAGAAAAAAAAGAAAAAATATAAATAAACAAAATCAAGGATGAAAGAGGGGTAATTACGATATACACTGAAGAAATACAAAGGATCATACAAGAATACTATAAAAATGTATATAACACCAAATTTAATAACCTAGAAGAAATGGACCAGTACTTAGAAAAATACAACCTTCCTAGACTGAATCAAGAATTACTAGAAAATCTAAATAAACCAATCAGCTAATGGAAATGAAAATATTTATCAAAAACCTACCAAAAAGTAAAAGTCCAGGACCAAATGACTTCACCAGTGAATTCTACCAAACATTCAAAGAACATTTAATACCTATTCTCCTCAAACTCTTTCAAAAAATTGAAGAGGAGGAAATGCTTCTCAACACATTTTATGAGGCCAATATCACCATGATACCAAAACCTGGTAAAGATAACACAAAGAAAGAAAACTACAGACCAATATCTCTCATGAATACAGGTGTAAAAATCCAAATAAGATACTAGTGAACCAAATACATCAACATATTAAAAAGATTATACACCATGATCGAGTGGGCTTCATCCCAGGGGAACAGGGATGGTTCAACATAAGAAAAGCGGTTAATGTGATACACCACATAAACAAATTAAAAAATATGAATCATATGATCATATCAATAGATGCAGAAAAAGCCTTCAACAAGATACAGCATCCATTTATGATCAAAACACTTAACAAAATTGGTATAGAAGGAAAATACCTTAATATAATAAAGGTCTTATTTGACAAGACCTCAACCAATGTTATATTTAATGGTGTAAAACTAAAAACCTTCCCTCTAAGATCAGGAACAAGGCAAGGTTGTCCACTATTGCCACTATTATTCAATATAAAATTGGAGGTCCTAGAGTGTGCTTCAGAAAAGAGAAAGACATAAAAGGCATCCAAATAGAAAACAAAGAAGTCAAACTGTCACTATTTGTGGATGACATGATTCTCTATATAGAAAATCCTAAAAAACTCCACAAGAACATTACTAGAAACAATAAGCAAATACAGTAAAGTTTCTGGATACGAGATCAATGTTCAACTGTCTATAGCATTCCTATACTCTAATAAGGAAGTGTCAGAAAAAGAAGTGCAAAAATAATTTCTTTTGTAATTGCAACAAAAAGAATAAAATACCTAGGAAAAAAGTTAACGAAATATGCGAAGGACCTATATAATGAATACATGTGAAGGATCTATATAATGAAAACAAGATTCTATTAAAAGAAATCAAAGAAGATACAAAGAAATGGAAAGGTATTTCATGTTCTCAGATTGAAAGATTCAACATAGTTAAAATGATCATATTATTTAAAGTATTATACAGATTTAATGCAATCCCCAACAAAATCTCCTAGGCATTTTTTAAAGAAATAGAATAAAAAATCATCAGATTTGTATAGAAGAACAAAAGACCCCAAATTGTCATAGTCATCCTGAGAAAAAAGAATGAGGCTGGAGGCATCACTCTGCCAGACATCAAATTATACTACATAGTGACAATAGTCGAAACAACATGGTACTGGCAGCAAAACAGACTCATGGACCAGTGAAACAGAATCACAGTCCAGAATTTATATTTATATGGGCAAATAATTTTTGACAAAAAAGCCAAAAACGTACAGTGGAGAAAAGAAGGCCTCAATAAATGGTGCTGGGAAAATTGGAAAGCCACCTGCAAAAGAATAAAACTAAACTATTGTCTATCAACACACACCAAAATTAACTCAAAATGGATTAAGAACTTGAATATAAGACCTGAAACAATAAAATGCATAGAAGAAAACATAGGAACTAAACTCAAGGACCTTGGACTTAAAGAGGATTTTGTGAATGAACTCAAAGGTCAGGGAAATAAAAGCTTAAATTAATAAATGAGACTACATCAAACTAAAAGGCTTCTGCTCAGCAAAAGAAATCATCAACAAGGTAAAGACACAATGATCTGAATGGGAAAATATATTTGCAAGCAACACTTCTGATAAGGGCCTGATATCCAAAATATACAAAGAATTCATAGGACTCAATAACAATTAAAAAAACCAAACAATTCAATCAAAAAATGGGCAGAGGACCTGAACAGACACTTTTCCCTAGAAGACATACACATCATCAACAAATATATGAAAAGATGCTCAATATCACTAGCTATTAAGGAAATGCAAATCAAAACCACAATGAGATACCATCTCCCACCTGTTAGAATGGCTATAATCAACAAGAGAAATAATAACAAATGTTGAAAAGGATGCAGAGAAAAAGGAACCCTCATACACTGTTTGTGGGACTGCAAATTGGTACAGCTACTATGGAAAACAGGATGGAGGTTCCTCAAAAAACTAAGAATGAATCTACCATATAATCCAGCAATCCCTCTACTGGGTATTTACCCCAAAGACTTGAAAACCCATATAGAAAACATTTGCATACTGATGTTCATAGCAGCATTATTCACAGTGGCCAGGACATGGAAGCAACCGAAGTGTCCTATGATAGATGATTGGCTAAAGAAGCTGTGGTACATATATACAATGGAATATTCCTCAGCCATAAGAAGAGATGAAATACTGCCATTTGCGACAACATGGATGGGCCTCAAAATAATTATGCTAAGCAAATAAGCCAGACAGAAAAAGTTGAAAATCACATGATATCACTTATATGTGGGATATAAACCTAAAAGCAACAAATGAGCAGGACAAGCAAACTGAGACTCATGGACATGGACAATGGACTAGTAGTTACTAGAGGAGAGGGGGAGGGAGGAGGTGAAAATAAATAAAATGTTAATAAAGAAATAAAATGTTATAAAGGTATAAACAAACAAACAAACAAACAAACAAATAAATAAATAAATAAATTGGCTTGAAAAAGTTAAACCTGGGAGGGGAAAAATGGAGTAGATGATAGAGGCTCTGTTCATTCCTCTTGTGACCAAATCAATGTTGTGACAGTTACAAGGAGCAGCAGCAAGAAAAAATCACCTGGGATCTGGTTGAACAAGACATACAACTATGGAGCATTCCAAGAAAGCATTCTGCAAAGGTAGAAGGTAGGACAGAGCAAGGACACGGGGTGACCTGGTCTCCAGCGGCTGAGTGAGACTGCAGCAGAGGCAGAGGCAGACAATTCAGCTGTGCCTATAGGGCACCAGGCACTGGGAGATATTGTCAGAGTGAGGGCTGAGGCAACGCTTGCTGGGTACAGAAGTGCCAGTGGTATCCACTGTTCCCTGTTGAATACTCCCCCCTCCCATTTTGTGGTCACAGCACTGCCATATCCAGGAGGTCATCAAACTGAATAACAAAGGTCTCTCTGCTCAGAGAATTCTCTGGATCCCTGCCTACCCCAAGTTGAGCCCCACCTAAGCCACATCCAGGTGTATCCTCAACAAGTCAGGTGTTCCTTGCTGAGACTCACACTGGTGGAGGCAGCTGGCCTTGGTTTCTGGTGTGGCCTTTTGAGGAAACTATAAGCACAGCATCTGTGGATTGCTTGTTGAATCTTAACAGGTGGGCTTGGAGGGGCACAGTCTGGGGCTAAATTTGGCCTGCAGCTGAACCCCTCTCTGGACTGTGACACTGGACACCTACTTCACAAATCCACACTGATAAGACCAGGAGACTTAAGAGCTTTGCTTAGTACATAGAAACAGATACAGAAAGGCAACCAAAATGGAAAAACGAAGAAGCAGAAACCATATGAGAGAACAGAACAGAGATCCAGATGTAATGGAGTCAAGTAATCTAACAGATGCAGAGTTCAAACACTGGTTATAAAGATGCTCAATGGACTTATGGAAAGTGTAGATGAATTCAGTGAGAACTTCAACAAAGAGAGAAAAAAACATAAAAATAGAAATGGAAATTATAAAAGAGAACCAGTCTGAAATGGAGAACACATTATCTGAGATGAGAAATATAATAAATGGAATAAACAAAGGAATAAACAAAGTGAATAAAGAAGAGGATCACGTTCCCTATGTAGAGGGCAGGAAAGCCAATCAGGATACTCAATTGGAATGGCAGGAAAAAAGATGCCAAGAGTATAAAAATAATTTAAGGAGCATATGGGACACTATTAAGGCTCCAAATATTTGTCTGATCAGTGTAACTGAAGAAAATCAAGATGTTGAACAACTGTTTGAAGAAAAAATGATGGAGAACTTTCCTAACCTGGTGAAGGAAATGGATATAAAACCATAGGAAGCTCAGAGAATTTCGTAAATCAGGAATCCAAAGAGGCCTGCACTAAGGCACATCATAATTAAAATGCCAAAATTTAAATACAAAGAAAGAATATTAAAAGCAGCAAGAGAAAAACAAATAATTATATAAAAGGGAATACCAATAAAACTGGCAACTAATTTCTCAAAAGAAATTATGCAGGACAGAAGGGCTTGGCCAAAAATATTTGACAGAATGAAGACCCAGGATATACGACCAAGAATAATTTATCCAGCAAAGCTATCATTTAGAGTTAAGGGACAGATAAAGAGCTTCCCAGACAAAAATAAACTAAAGGAATTTATCACCACTAAGCCGGTATTACAGGAAATGTTGGAGGGACTTCTTTAAGAAGAAAAACCATGTATCAAAAACAGGAATAAAGAATGGTAACAACTACATTCCTGTCAATAAGTACCTTAAGTGGAAAAGAATTAAGTGCTCTGACCAAAAGACAGAGTGGCTAAAAGGATAAGAAAACAAGGCCCTTACATATGAAAAGGAAGAAAATGGAAAAAGATATTGCTTTGATGAACCTAGAAGGTATTTCACTTATATGCAGAATCTTAGGAATAAAAAGAATAAACTAATAAAAAACGACTCACAAATATAGTGAACAATTTGGAGACAGAGAGGAGGGATTTTGGGAGGCTGGGAGAATAGGGTTAAGGGTTAAAGAAGTACAAATTAGTAGCTGATGGATGGTCACAGGTATGGGGAGCATGGCATAGGGAATGCAATTAGCATTAAGACATTGGTTCGGTGGAGGTCAGGGGAGGGAGGGAGCAATTGGGGGGATCATTTTACTAACTGTATAGATGTCTAACCAATGTACTGTATACTTGAAACTAATTAAAATTTTAAAAATTAAAAAAATTAAAAACTATTGTATTTAAAAGAATACCACAAAGAAACTGAAAAGAAAATCTACTGAATGAGGAAAAAAACAATGAAATATCATGTCTGATAAGAGATTTGTATCCAGAATATATAAATGACAATTAAATTTAAACCAATTTAAAAATGGTCAGACTGTCTAACGGCCATGCCACCCTGAACAAGCCCCATCCCATCTGATCTCGGAAGTTAAGTGAGGTCGGGTCTGGTCAGTACTTGGATGGGAGACCACCTAGGAAGACTGGCGGTTGTAGGCATACAACAAAAAAATGGGCAGAGCTCTTGAATAGACATTTCCCCAAAGCAGATATACAAATGACCAATAAGCATATGAAAAAATACTCAACATTATTAGTTATTAGCGTGATTTATATTTTACGTACAATGATGTACAACTTCACATCCACTAGGATGACTATAATAACAAAAGACTGATAATATTAGGATATGGAGATATTGACACCCCAACACAGGCTGCTGATGGGAATGTAAAATGATGCAACTGCTTTGGAAAACAGTATGGTAATTCCTCAAATAGTTAAACACATAGTTACCTTATGACCCAGTAATTTCACTATAAGCTATATAGACAAGAGAAATGAAAACATATTCCATACAAAACACGTACACAAATGTTCATAGCAGCATTACTCATAATAGTCAAAGGAGCATTTGATTTCTACAAAGAATAGAATCATTCAGTGGGCCAAGTTACATTCAACTGCATGGGGTTAGCCTTTAACCTTATATGGTAGACATATTAGACACTGGCTTTTTCTTTGCTTATTTTAGTGTTTGGTGGCAATGCCCTCTCTTACAATCTGCCTTACACTCTACCCAACTATGACTTTTGAACATTCTCCATGATCAGCCTTGACTCCTCAGCTGGGTGCTTTTGTGTAAGACATAACCTACACAGTCATAGGCTGTGGTCTTTCCTATTCTCAACTTTCCAAAAATTTTAGGGCTTTTGTGCTACCATAATGTGTTTTTAATGTCACATAGCCTTACATATTGTGTTCCATTTCATGTGTGTGCCCTGCAATGCTTTTGAGATTGTCAGGTCCCGCAGAGCAAGACAGAGTTTCTATTTATTTTAACTCTTACCACAGTGCCAGGGTAATGTACTGTGACTATAGAGCATACCCTCAAATGTTGTTTGACTTACTCAGATTCTGAACACATGGCCATAGTAGGTCTTATGAACATGTCTGTCAATTTCACATTTCTCAACCAATCTAAACTCAAGGTTATTTTCATTGCAATCAAATGCAAAGCCAAATTCTTACCAGCTTTTGACAAATTCTTATGTACTCCTTCAGATCTGCCAGCAACCATCTTGCTCTAGCAAATTGGAAAGCTTTATAACATAATGCAAAGAGAGTGTGGCAGGCACAGACATAGCAGAGCAGAGCTAATAATAACCTTTAAAAAGAAAAGCTATTCCTGGGAATCTTGGGACTGATGGCAGGCTGGTTGGAGGGATATTTAGAGGAGGGGAACATTTTGGCATCCTTCACATTAACTAGTAACTGCTTACTTCATTTGGGCATTCTCTTACTTCATAGGCATAAAATGGCAGCTAATCCCTCTCCCCAGTTATGTTGCTAGGTGGTTGGAATTATGGCTTGGCATGCTCTGGACTTTCTTGTTATTTTTCTTAGCGGGGTGGGGAGCTTATCATGTTTATTTAACATTCTGTGCAGAATTTTGTTTTTCAGTTTTATTGAGACAAAATTGTCATAGAGTACTGTATAAGGTTAAGGTGTATAACATAATGACTTGACCTACATATATCGTGAAATGCTTACCACAATAAGTTTAGTTAACATCTGTTACCTATACAGATACAAAAGAAAAAGAGAATAAGTTTTTTCTTCATGATGAGAACTTTTTAGGTCTATTCACTTAGCAACTTTCAAATATACTATTCAGCAGTGTTAATCACAGTCATCAGGTTTAAAATCACATTCCAGTCCTTATGTATCTGGATGCTTGTACTTTTCGATCACCTTCATCCAATCCCCCTACCCTCTACCCCTTGCCGCTGGTAACTACTAATCTGATTTCTTTTTCTATCAGTTTTTTTTATTCCACATATAAGTAAGATCATATAGTATTTATCTTTCTCTGTCTGACTTGTTTCACTTAGCATAAGGCCCTTCAGGTCCCTCTATGTTGTTTTTCTAAAGAGAAGGTGAGGACAATAAAATGGCAGAACAAAAGATAATTGCAAGTTGATCCCATGTGATAAGTCCCTGAGATCTACTTCCCATCTTCTATATTTTTGCAAGGTTCTCGCAAGCATCTCTGGGTTTTGAGACCATTTAGTACATGGAACACAACTGCACCCACAAAATAATACATGTCATAAACAATGAAGCTTAATTCTCTTTCCCTCTGATTCCAAGCTATGTGGCAAGAAAAGAGGCAAGTTGGTGAGGGCATTGGATCCCCAGGATTCCCTACTCTGTGATCCACCTCTGACCTACTCTGTTGCCTTCAAAGAAATTATCTGCTTTCTGAGAGTCAGAATGAAATCTGGGCAGTTTTTAATTTATAAATGTTTATACAATCAGCCAATAGGATTGCAGTGCTTCTGCCTTTCCTCACTACCTCTTCTGCTGTCAACTTGCCAGTTTCATTTTTCCTTCTCTTTTTGTCCTTCTGGCTCTACCACAAGGTGCGGTTGGGGTGTGAGGAGAAGGAAAAAAGACCTCAGGGTAGTTGGATGCTGGAAATTAAAAAAATGTGGTTCTTTTCTAGTAGATGCCGGCACTCTCCATTGTTATGTAAAGAAGGTAGGATCTCAATGGAATTGAACACAGTATGGGTAAATTATGATTGAGGAATATGATGGAGAGAGAAGTGGGAAGCAAAATGCCGTATTCTATCTAAGGACAGAAAGAACAACACTGTAGAAGACTCTGGGTAACATAAAATATGTATATCATAGTTGAGACTTGGAAATACACCATGTTACTTTCTCTAGACCTCTACTTTATCACTGCAAAAAATATTCTTGTGATATCTCAAGTGATCCTCAAAAGAAATATAGATGCTCCTCAACTTACAATGGGGTTGTCTCAATAAACCCATCATAAATTGAAAATATCGTAAGTTAAAATGCATTTGATACACTCAACCTACTGAATATCATAGCTTAGCTTAGCCTACCTTAAACATGCTTAGAACACTTACATTAATCTACAGTTAGGCAAAAGTTATCTTTCTGCCCTGTCTAGCATCACAGGAGAGTATAGTACAGCATATCACTAATCTGAGAAAAGATCAAAATTTGAAATTCAAAGTATGGTTTATATCACACCATCATAAAGTTAAAAAATCATTTCAAACCATAAGTCGGGGACTGTCTGTAAGCTCTAATTAGACTCCCAAGCCCCACTGAGCTCACATGATTGAGCTGTCCTACTTACATCCTGATGAGGGGTGCTTGTCATCACGGAAAGAGACACTCTCAGTGATTTATGGAGCTACTAGCTTCTCTACACGAGCGTTTTCTGGCCAGTCAAACGCAATGGACCAGAAAATTAAGTATTATGTGTTTTTCCTTTTAGCTTGCCCCTGGGAAAGGGATACCAGATAGCCAGTACCTCACATTTTTGTGTAGAATTTTATACTTTTCAAGTGCTTTCACATACTTTCTCTCATTTTATCATCACATCCACCCTGCAAAGTTATCAGGGAACCAATTATTGTCTGCTATAGATACGGCAACTGGGGTCTGGAAAGAGAAATTACATCTTGAGGATCACACATCTAGTTAGTGGTAAAACAGATCTAGAATCTGAATCTTCTGACTCTGACTTCTACTCACTTGGTTCACTTACTATCTATAGGGATAATGTTCAAACAAGAGCAACCCTCACAGAATTCAGTGGGATAATGCCTGGAAACTCAGCCCTCTCTTTAACAACCTGCCACACCTCACCGCCCCCCCCATCAGAAGCTTCAGGTAGCCTGACCTTCTTGTGCCCTCATTCCTAAATACCTGTCTCTGCTCCTCACTCTCCCGTCAGCCCTTCTGAGCCTTGGTATGGGCTCATCAGTACCCACTGAATAAATGTTCCTCTTGCCCTCTCCCACACTCCCAATTAAGTTGCAACTCAAGGCTTTACTCTTGGAAGAGTTTCCAGGAATGCCTGAGGGCATAATGGCCTGAATAGAAGGGGAGAGATTTGGGGAACATTTTTTCCTTTTATATTTCAATTCCTTTTTTTCCTGAATGGGAAAATAGAGCTAGGTTATTCTCATCTGTCAGTTCTCAGCTCAAGTATCACCTCCTCAAATAGACCTTCCCTGCGTGACCAAATTAGAGTGGGTTTCTCTCTTACTCTATCTCACAGCACCCTGTTCTATTCTCTCATACAAATCATCACAAATCACTTTAATGGATTTTTTTCTATCTACTTATTCTTAGGTTCTCCACTGGAAGGAAAGCCCATTGAGGTTAGGGATTTTGTTTTGTTCACTATTGCAGTTCTAGAGCCTGGTGCAGAGCTGGTGTACAATAGATTTTTACAGAAGGAATTAATTGAAGATCCAAAAGCAGAAATGAAAGGAGCATCAATAATATGATGTATTATTTTTGAAGCATATCATTTTTTTTAGTCTTCACAACAGCCTGATGAGGTAGGTTCTATTACTCTCTCCATTTTATGAGTAAGGCTCACCAAAGTGACAAAATTTGTCTAAGGACACATGATTAGAAACTGGGGACAACAATTCAAATCTGGGTCAGGTGAACTCTAGAACTTAAATGTTTTTTAATTAAAATTATTGGCATGACATCAGTTAATAAAATCAAATAGGTTTCAAGTGTACAGTTCAATAATACATCATCTGTATATTGCATTGTGTGTTTACCACCCAAAGTTAAATTTCCTTCTGTCACTGGAGTGGGTAGGTAGATGGTGTAAAGGGGGTCAAGCTTTTAAACACTAAGAAATACAATAAGTGGGATTGCATAATAACCAGCATGCTCACTCTTGTGTGTCAAAAAATTATCTCCAAAAGGTGCAGAAACAGAGCCTGATCAGGGCTCTGGGATATTGATAAACACATCCCTCTATACGCTTGGCCAACCCTCTGCCTGTCCAGGTTTTTCTTGTTTCCTTCAGTTTCTCTTTTCTCCAGAAGCAATCTTTGCAAGGTTCCTGCATTCAGCTGTGCAAGTTGTACAGTGCACAATTCTGAGAGCACCATTCATAGTCGATGTGGCAGTCCTGGAGCCCACTGAACTACTTATCAACTTTTCTGGACTTCCCTAGAGATGTAAATTGAGCCCCTTAGTCAAGGAGGTACAGACTGTTCCACTTGCCTGCATCTTTCAGTTGGGGAGTGGGGGTACTTCATTTCAGTTAGATAATGCCACTACCCATAGCCATCGAAATTTATTCATCTCCAAACATTAAACACATACAACGGATACAAAATCTACATTATGTATTTTATAATATGGCTGACAGACTATAGACTAATTTCCCCAAGCTTCTCCCTATCAATCAGTGAAAAAGTATATATTAAGTACCTACTATTTGTCCCACATTTTACTAGGCACCAAGGAAATACGGAGCTTCAATCTACAAAGGTAGAAGAGAGACATATTTTGAAAAAACTGGAGCAGGAGTAGGCAAACTATGTCCCGCAGGCCAAATCTGGCCTGCCACTTGGTTTCGTATAGACTTCTAGCTAAGAATTGTTGTTACATTTTTAAATAGTTGAAAAATCCAAAGTAGAATATTTTTGACACCTGAAAATTATATGAATTTCAAATTTAAGTACCCATAAATAAAGTTTTATTGGTACACAGTCACCTCATTTGTTTATGTATTTTCTATGGCTTATTTCATGTTATAAGAGCAGAATTAAATAGTGTGACAGAGATCTTACAGTACACATATCCTAAAATATTCACTATCTGCCTCTTTACAGAAAAACTTTGCCAGCCTCTGAACTACAGGACAATAAATGTAGGCTTGGTTAGCTTTGTTGCTCAGTCTTCACATTTTAAAATATTCTGGGAAGTAATATGCATTAAAAATTATTAATTTGTAGTCTTTCATATGACCAATTATTCAGTTAATCACACCTTAGCAATAAAACTCCAATAAAAACTCTGACATGAAAGCCCTGAGCATGCTTCTGGCTGAATAATACATCAGTATTCCAGGAAGGTGACATGATTTGTCAATGGGAAGAGAACATGATAGCCCTGTGTCCAGGACTTTCCTGGTCCTTGTTCTATGTGTCTCTTCATTTGGATGGTCCTGACTTATATTCTTTATAAGAAAAACTGTTTTGTAATTATACAAAATTTCATTAATTTATTCATTTATTCAATGAACATTAAATGAGAGCCTACTGTTTCAGTGTATTGTGATTAAATATGAAGGGACTTCAGCATATAGTATCTTTGTGTTAGTTAGTTTTCTTGCATGAAATGTATGAAGTAAGGTATTAAAAGTAAAACCCTGTGGCATAACCTCTTAGAGGGTACGTTGGATCATGGAAACTTCTCTGTATATCCAGGAATCTTTAGGGTTAGGCCAATGGGAACTTTGATGGAATCAATTAAGAAAATTCTAATTTCGGTCATTCAAATCTTCTTTAATAATTGGTGTTGATTTTGTAATGAATGAGGAGGCCTACAATACTTTCTTTTCTTTCACTATTAGAAATACCTAATATGCCACATTTATTAAGAGCAGCTTTAAGATAAACATATTTATCATCACGCCTTCATGATTAGCTCACAAATTTATAGGTCCAGGTACTTCTATAAGTTCAAACACACAAGAGAAGTTGGAAAGTTGGAAAGTTGGGAAGAAAACAGAGGAAAAAACAAAATCCTGTGACTAAAGAGGAGAGAATAAGGAAGAGATAAATACAATGACCTTTTCCCCTCGTTTTTGACTCTTAAATCTCCTCTATTTTCCTCTTTTAAACAAAAGCAAATTTACCTTGACAGCTGAGATAATGTAATTTTACTGTCATATCTTAAGTAAAAGGCAAAGTAATGCAGTGGATTATAACCTCTGATTCTCTTACTGGGCATTACGACTTCTGTATTGTAACTAGAGGACACCTCCTGGCCCATGCTTTCTCTCACACTGCATCAGACTACAACAGGGCTCTAGTAACCACAGAGATGGAGAGAAACATTAATATTAAAAACTCAGTGCTCACATTTACTTTCTATTCTTCAAGCTACTAGGATATTAAAGACCATATATATCACTTAGCTTTCCAGTCAACTGATTTCTGGTGCCCTGAACAATGATAATGAAAATAAGGCAGAAGTCAAGAAGAATCACATTCCTCAACTATGAGTTCTGGGCTATGGGCATTTGACTTATTCACAAATATTATTTGTAGCCTATAAAAAGAACATTCAGAGACTAATGCATAAGAAGGCCAGGTCTTCCACAAGGAACAACTCTTCCTGAGACTCAGCTCTGAAATCTTTAAAAATTAAATAGTTATTTTTAGCTCTAGATTGTTGTCTACTGGATGGAAGAGGAAAGGACATAAGCCAGCCAGCAGATGGACAGAGGTATTCTTTGGGCATTAGGCCCTTCCTGTCACTTTCATAGTTGGTACCATTTCTGTTTGAGTTACCCAAGATAGAATTTCCATGACGACTGCTGATGTTCTTGATGCACACCAGGTGAGTCTGGGGTGCAGAGGAGCAGCCCAAGCATCTGCCCTGTTTAGTTTCCCTTTAGCATAGAGAAAGAAAACCCATCATTTTTTTCATTTGTTCTCTTGCTGTTGTGAGCAGTGTCTACTGCTCAGCAAAGACCTGCCAAACTATACCTTTAGCATTTTGAGGCAAAGAGCTTTAATTCCTAGCAGATTCTAGTTCTCAGACAGCTTGCTGACCATGAATGAGTATTGATGCAGAATGATCAAAGAATCCATTTCTGTGTCAAACCACTAGCGGGAGGGCCAGGCCAGGCCCAAGCAAGTTGCAAAATTCGGAAGAGTCAGTGTTCCATGTCCCCTGCAGCTTTTGTAGAGAGAATGCTCCTTCCTCCCTCCTCTCATAAAATAGAAGAGTGGATATTTCATTTGCCAGTGAAGATATGATTTCAAGAGAGGCTTTCAGCAGCAAGAGCTATCTAGGAAGAAAAAGAACAGGACTGAGAGGTCCCAAGGCAGGATGTATAAGTTGAATGAGGATTTTTTGTCATGCAAATGAACTTTGATCCTCTGTGGTTGTGGTGATCTCAGGTTCATTGTCTGATTGTTCATCTGAGAAAGCTGAGAGTATTAGCAGCATTGCTGAGAAGAAACCAGAAGTTCCAAGTCCGGTGGGCATACTAAGGATAAAAAGAGCTAGTGAGTGTGTGTGTGTGTGTGTGTGTGTGTGTGTGTGTGTGTGTGTGTGTGTGTGTAGGGGGAATCTCGGCTCTGGGAAGGAAAGGAGGTATATTAGGGACCTTGTAGTGAAGTGCTTATCAGGTGCTTTTTGGCCTCAAGTGTCTATGAGATAAATACAGTGGTTCTGTGCATGGGTTTGGGGGTTTGACTCCTTCAATCCAAATCCAGGTTCTACAACTTTCTAGCATATGACCTTATCAGTAAACTGGGGATAATAGAATATCATAATATGGTGCATTCTCCTGGTTTTTCTCCAGTGTCTTTTGGTTGTTCTTCCAGCTTCTACAAATTAAAGTGCCTCAAGTCTAATTTTGGACCTTTTCTTTTTTCTGTCCATACTCACTCCCTTCGTGATCTCATCTAGTCTTTCTAAATCCCTGACTCTAGTCTGGAACTCTCTTCTAGATCTGTAGACCAGGGGTTTGGTACTGGTCTGTGGCCTGTTAAGAACTGAGCCATACAGCAGGAGATGAATGGCGGGAGAGCAAGCCAAGCTTCATTTGTATTTGCAGCCGCTCCCCAGCATTAGCATCATCACCTCAGCTCCACCTCATAACATCAAGCATTAGATTCTCATAAAAGCACTGATCCTCGGTGGCAAAAAGGTTGGAGACTGCTGCTTTAGACACCTAGTCAATATCTCTACTCAAATGTCTAATAGGCATTTCTAACACCACATGTCGAAAACTCAATTCTGGATCTCTGCACTCTTACACATTAGCCTGTTCCATCCTCACTTTTTCTGATCTCAGTAAGGGATAACTCCAACCTTCTAGTTACTCAGGCCCAAAATCTTGATGTCATCCTTGACACCTCCCTTTTGCTCACACCCCACATTTGATCCACTGGTAAATTGGATTTATCTTGAATTATATCTAGAATCCAACTACTTCTTATCACATCCATCACAACCACCCTGGTCTAAACCACTATTATCTCTAGTCTGGTTAATTCGATGGTCTTATAATTTCTGTCTTTGCCCCTGCACAATTTTTGTCTTTTCTCAATCAGCCACAGAAATCTTATTAAAATGCAAGTTAGACCATGTACCTCCTCTGCTCAAAACCCTCTCATGGCTCCCCATTTCACCTACAGTAGAAGTCAAAGTCTTTACAAAGGTCTTTCATCCCCTAAATGATCTGTCCCTCACTCCCACTACCTCTCTAACCTCATCTTTTACTTCTCTCCCTTTTGTTCACTCCATTCCAGTCACACTGGCCTTCCCAAAGTAGAAATAAAGGTGTAAGTATAGCTGAGCTGTTACTGAGGGGCTCTGGGGAAGAGTGCTTTCAAGTTCATTTCCATTGTTCACAGAATTTATTTCTTTGTGGTAGTAGGAATAAAGTCCCCACTAACTTGTGGGCTATCAGCTGGGGGTCACACTCATGTCCTAGAGGCCACCCACATTTTTTAGTTATTTAATTCCTTTTTTTATTTTTTATGTAAAGGGAGTTTTACATTAATAATGCTTTTGAGGTCTCATATGGCTCTCTCCATCTTCAAGCCAGCAATGGGACTTCGGTGTTTTGAATCTGATATTTTCTTCTGCTACTGGCTGTAGAAAATTCAGCTTTTAAAGGACACATGTGATTAGATTAGGCCTGCCTGGAGAATCTCTTTGATTAGTAACCTTAATTACATCTGCAAAATCCCTTTTGCCATGTAATGAAACATAATCACAAGCATGGTATCTCATTATATTCAGTCCTCACTTTAAGGTGAGAAATCTTGGGGGAGCATTTTAAAATTCTGCCTACCACAATGATATTCAGACTGTTTAAGAAACTGACCAATCAGAATGTATGACGGCAATAGCATTGGAACAGGAGCATAGAAAATACCTGCTGTTCCCCGTGTTATACTTGCTGGAGTGTGGGGTGACCTGGGGGTATCCCAGAGGGAACAGCTGGAGTGGCAGCTATTTATCACTGGATATGGAAATATTTCAATATTTTAACAACAGGTTGCCATGTCAGTGCCTAGCAGTTATCTACTTGGTTAGAGGGTTACAAATCATGATACAATGTGGAAAGTGCTGCTTTCTTCTCTGTACTTTGAGAGGCTGAGTTTGGTTCTAGATGACTGGGGGAGGGCAGAGAGGCCACCTGCCCTCCTTGGCACTTCGGTGATGTGCAGTGGCCCCGACCAGTCTTGTCTGCTGTCTTTACTGTTCTGGGTCTGTTTTAATGAATGTCTTTATTTGCATGACTGTTTTCTGCAGTGGGAGAGTCCATTCATCATCAGAGCCTCCAGATGTTGCCACCCTAATGGAGACAACAATTCTATGTATTTGGGCTCTTCCCAAACCACCCAGCAGATATGGCTCAGTGAGGCAATTGCTATTTACTTACTCTCAGTGTTAGAGTGAATACTCCACAGGATCCAAAGAACCTTAGGGTTCTTATTAACTTGCTGAATGATGCTTTATCATAGATCATCATGAGCCCCATGTTCTGGGAGGCCAATCTCAGGCAACAGAGATGCCTCTTAGGGGTGAGCTGGGGGTAGGTATACGGCCTAAAGTCAATGAATTTTGTGAGACTGCACTGTCTCTCTCACTAATATTTTTTATATGGGTGAATTTGATTAAAAAGGCACCAAGGGCAGCTTCACTTGATGGAACTGGGAGCAGCAGTGACAAGGTAGATGTATGAATGAAGCATCACAGAGGAAAATAAGCAGCTTAAGGGAGATGTAAATCACTGCTAATTACAAATAATAATACTAATAAACAATATGTCCAGCTTCACCTGCTGATGCTGGCTGGTACCACAGAGTACAGGGTTGGAGTGATCTCTGCTTCCACATATTTTGAGGCTGACTCTATCCACTACTGCAGTGGAACCTCTTCTGGCATAGAAATACAAATTGTCACTAGCATCTCTGCATCCTGCACAGATCACTGAGAAAGAGCTCACCCCTTCAAAGAATTGCTATTAACTGGTGTTCTTGAGATCTTTCTTAGAATGTACACTAAGCAGATTCACAGTAAAGCACATTGACAACTGAGTCTCTACTTAGACTTAGTCAGCCTGCGATACCTTTTGAAGTAGGAGAGATTTGTCTTCAGTAGCTTCCCTTTCTGTAACCTTTCCCCCATATCAAGACCTTTCTAAAAACTACATACACTACTGAAGTGGAGATGTGGCAAATGGAATCAAATCTACTTGCTGGTTTTTATGACTTAAATGGTTCTAGGTATTTTTGGATTCAGGTTGCTCAATATCAGGATTCCACTGGATCCAATTCCAAATGGTGAAGACACATTACCAGAGCATCCTAAAGCAGCCAGTAGTATTCAGAATGGTTGGCTATGACTCTTCATGTGTGAGATGGTATAGGTCCCATTCAGGCCATCTCTCTGCAATCCCTCAAACCTCCAACCCCCAGTTCTCTCCTAAGCCAAGGTGTTTTTCTCAGGTGCAGCAGTAGGTGGCATTAAAACACAACTAACTAATAACAAGTGGTGCCAAGGGAGCTGGAGTAGATAATTTTCACCCTTTCTAGCAAAATGTCACTGAATTCAGGAGACATCACAGCTTTGTTTTCGGTGACAAGAAGATATCTCCCTTTTCCACTACCATTAGGAACAATCGGCTGTAGGACATCCAGGGAGAAAATAACACTTCAGCATGAATATTGCCATTTTGGCAGGGTAGAGGTTCAGGATGGTAGGCATAGTGTTGGAAAAATAAAACCCTAAGATTCTATGCCTGTCCCCTTATAGATATAGACTAGGAGTGAGCATAGATCATTTCAGAGTTCTTGATCTAGTTGGGTTTGAATGAGGGAGAGAAAGAGAGAGAGAGAGAGAGAGAGAGAGAGAGAGAGAGAGAGAGAGAGAGAGAGAAAGAAGATGAGGATGAAACTGAACTGTATTCCATTTCAAAAGCAACAGATGGGAAGAATATTAGAGCTTGAAAGAACCTTATGAGCCTATCCTGCTCATCTATGGACACCAAGACTCACAGTATATTGGGGGTATTAAAGGCATACAGATGGCCAATAGGTACATGAAAAAATGTTTAACATCACTAATCACCAGACAAAAACAAACTAAGACCACCATGAGATACCATGTCACACTTGTCAGAATAGCCGTTATTAAAAAGGTAAGCAGTAACAAGTATTGGTGAAGATGTGGAGAAAGGGAAATTCTTATACACTGCTGGTGAGAATGTAAATTGGTACTGCCACTATAGGAAACAGTATGGAGTTTCCTTTAAAAAATTAAAAATAAAACTATAATATGATCCAGCAACCCCACTTTTGGGTACTTTGCTGAAGGAAATAAAATCACTATCTTGAAGTGATATCTGTACCCCCATGCAGCAGTATTCACAATAGTCGAAATATAAAAACAACCTAAAGTGTTCATTGATAGATGGTTGAATAAAGAAAATGTGATATATATGTATATGCACATATATGTGTATATATACACACAGTGAAATATTATTCAGCCATGAGAAAGAAGGAGATCCCGCCTTTTGCAATAACACAGATGAAACTGTAGGGCATTATGCTAAGTAGAATAAGTCATACAGAGAAAGACAAATACTGTATGATCTCACTTATATGTGGAATCTAAAAAAGTCAGACTCAGAAAAAGAAGTAGAATGGTGGTTGCCATGGCTGAGGATTGGGGGAAATGGGAAGATGTTGGCAAAAGAGTACAAATTTCCAGTTGGAAGCTGAATAAATTCTGAGGATCTAATGCACAGTGTGGTCAATATAGTTAGCAAAGTTGTATTATATAACTGGAAAGTACTGTGAGAGTAGGTCTTAAATGTTCTCACAACAACAGTAACTTATGTGAGGTGATGGATGTGTTAACTAGCCTTATGGTAATCATTTTGTAATATATATGTGTATCATATCATCACATTGTACACCTTAAACATGCACAATGTTATACAGACATGCATCACTTAACAATGGGGATATGTCATTAGGCAAAAAATGTCATTAGGCAAGTCTATCGCTGTGTGAAAATCATGGAGTGTACTTACATGAACCTGGATGGTATAGTCTACTACACACCTAAACTATATGGTATAGCCTATTGCTCCTAGGCTACAACCCTGTACAGCATTTTTACCTTACCAAATACTATAGGCAACTCTAACACAATGGTATTTGTGTATCTAAACATATCTAAACACAAAAAAGGTACAGTAAAATATAAAAGATATAATATGGTATAAAAGATAAAATATGGTATACCTATAGAGGGCACTTA
>PVKZ01005888.1:0-44334 GCA_004027375.1 Macroglossus sobrinus | reverse complement strand
GAGGAGGAGGAGGAGGAGGAGGAGGAGGAGGAGGAGAAGAAGAAGAAGAAGAAGAAGAAGAAGAAGAAGAAGAAGAAGAAGAAGAAGAAGAAGAAGAAGAAGAAGAAGAAGAAGAAGAAGAAGAAGAAGAAGAAGAAGAAGAATCAAACTAAATTAACAGACAACAGCATAAAACCACATGAGAACCGAACAAAGCTAGTTTACACGTTGACTCTGAGGCTCCGGAAAACAGTTCAATTTAAGGGAAAACTTCGTAGGGGTGGGGTTCGCTTTGCTCTTGGATAGCTTTCCTCGGGATGAACGCAGAAACCACTTCTCTTCCATCGTTAAAAATGACAGCAGTGTTTTGTCTTCCTTGGCATAATCCACTGCTCACCTGGGACCCAGGAGAAATGATGTGAATGCTCAGTGAGGCTAGCGATCCGGCGATTCTTCGGGGGGATCTCGAAGCATCCTAGAAGGAACCTGTCAGATCGAGGGCAGCTATGGACCACTTCCCCCGCCACACAGTCACGCAGTTCCCTGAGCTCACATCCCAGAGCTCACACCTGATTCGTCTCTTGTTTTGTTTGTTTTTTAAATCATATCACCAATCATATCATGTGGCTACAAGTTCATGATGTTCTCAGATTCGGATCTATGCTAAAAGTGCACTGCCTCAGAAAACGGAGTTAGGTAAATAGTCCAGGCGGCTACACGGGACTGCTTACCTTCCGTTTACGCAGAGAGCTCCAAGCTCCACCCACCTCCAATTCTGCCCTGTGCCCGCCCAGGCAGCAGGCTGATTGGGGCAAACCACTCAGTGGGCTCCCTGGCCTCTGGCTTCGGAGTGGGTTTGGTCAACAGGGAGCAGCAGCAGAGGCAGGAGGAGGGAGGAGAGTGAGGTCAGAATATTTACCCCTCCAGACTCACTCCTTACACGGCAGCTGTGAGCTGACTGTAGTCCTCAATTAGGCCCCACAGTTCTCTCTACCTGAAAGTCCCAGTAACCGCTCCCTCTCTCACCCCTTCAACCCTTGAGATTGAAATCGTTTGCCTATTACTGGCCCTAGGGTATGGAATTCTCCTTCAAGGTTCTCTCCTACTCTGCCCATGCTTTTGTAAACAGTCCCTCACTTCAAGTGATCCGAGCATGCCACATTTTCCCGTGGGGGCCTCCACTACTACACACACCAACATTCTCATCACTCAGTGGGAGCAGAAAAAGATATATCAACCTCACGCCTCCTTTAACGTGTCCAACCTGACTGCAAAGCCAGTTCTGAATATAACAGCAAAGAACTCCAACTCTTGTCCCCAACAATTGTCCTGACCTTGATTCTCTTGGTTCTCTACTCAGAAGCACAGCTTCTGTGGGCTCTCCATCCTAAGGTGTGCAATGGATGCCATGGTGAGGGTGTGGAGAAAGCTCCACTTCTACGGAACTCCCAGAGTCCCTCGAAAAATTTCGTGTTTCAGTGTCTTTTTCCTTGACTAGGCTTTGAGTTGTTTCTTTTTTAATAATATATTTTATGTTTCCGTTATAGCTGGCATACAATATCATATTAGTTTCAGGTGTATAACATAGTGATTAGACATCTCTATAACTCACAAAGTGATCACCCCAACAAATCTAGTGCCCCTCTGACACCATATATAATAATTACAATATTATTGGCTATATTCCTTATGCTATACTTTATATCTCCATGACCATTTTGTAACTACCAATCTGTACTTCTTAATCCCTTCCCCCTTTTTCACTGACCTCCCCAACCCCTCTCCCAACTGGTAACCCTCAAAATGGTCTCTGTATCTATAAGTTTCTTTCTGTTTTTTCATTTTTAAAAAAATTTTGTTCTTTAGGTTCCACTTATACATGCAGCCACATGGCATTTGTCTTCCTCTATCTGATTTACTCCACTCAGTACAATATCTTCTGGGTCCATCATGAAATAGGTCCATCCCATTATTTTAGTCGGTGTGTGTATTAATCTGAAATGAGTCTTCAGATTAAGGCAGTTTATGTAAGGATCTTGGTTTCTGATCCATCAGGCCACCCTATCTTTTTGATTGGAGCATCAATTTTTTTAATTTGAATTACTTGTTAATAGATATGTAGTTATTGCCAGACTTTATTTAATCATATCCCCAATAATGAAATGGCGAGACAGACCAAGCCCCCATCCAACTCCATTCTCATTATGATACTGCAGAAACCAGTTCGATCTACAAGTCCAAGGACCTCTACCATCCGTGTAAAGACTGCCCACCAAGCCTGAACATAATCTCTGCTTGTAAAGAAGCAAAGTTGACTCCAAGCATCCAAGAGTTCTGCCTGCCATATTCTAGAAAACTCAGTTCTAAAGTCAATGCTTCAGGGCAACGATTAGATAAACCCTTCTTTGCCCTCGCCCTCCCCCAACATTTCTGCATTCCCTGTTCCATATGGCATAATAATCATCCCTAAAGAGATTTTATTGGTTTTCTTTTTCTAAGTTCCTCTTCAAACGTTTTTTAAAAAGAAGTATTGTGATGCACTTTGGTTAAGACCCTAAAATTCATGGAGGGCAGTTTGTCTCAAGGAGTCAAGAACCTAGAAAATTTGCTTGTCTTTCCACAGAGAAATTTCCTACTCAGGTATTCATTCTAAGACACTATGTGGATTTGGGTTCTAAATTATATGTGACGATGTTTAACAGTCTACAGTTGGAACAAAGGAGATAAGATAAATCCCCTCCCGTAGAAGACTGGTGAATAAAAATATGGAATATTGTATAGTCAGGAAAAATAATCAAGAAAAAGAATATTTACTGAAGTGAAAAGATGTTTTTAAAACATCGTCAAAATTTCAAAGCAGGCTATAGTGTGGTATGTGCATCTGTGATCCGATTTCTGTAAATAAAACACATAGAAAAAGGTGTCGATGAACATAAATGTATTTTGAGAAAACGGGTACAGTCGGGACTCATATAAACCCAACTGATGGTTGTGGAAAGGCAGTGAATCCTCCTCCTGCCTCTGCTCCTTGGCTCATGGCCAGTGAGAGAAAATAGGAATCTGGAGCTTTGGTTTCTGAATCAGTGGATATAACTTATGCTGGGGTTCAAGTTGATCTGCCCTTGCCATTGAAGAAATGTGGGAACTAATCACTCAATTCTGAGATGTTTTTTGCATTCCCTATCATGCATAGAGAATAAAATATAGCCCTGCCCACATGGGACTTTGGTCTAGAGCAGAGCCAGCAAGCTCCTGCCCAAGGGTCAAGTGCAGCCTGTCACCTGTCTTTGTAAATAAAGTTTTGTTGAAACACAATCATGCCTATTCGTTGGCATACTGTCTATGGCTATTTTTTCACTTTAGGGCAGAATTGAGTAGATGTGACAGAAGACATACGACTGACAAAGCCAAAAATATTTACTCTCTGAACCTTTACAGAAAAGATCACCAACCCCTGGCCTAAAAGCTTGCTACTAAAATTGGGGTATAGACACCAGCAGCATTAGCACCACCTGGAAAAATATAGCAACCCCCGTTCTCCCAAGCCCTTATGATCAGTAACCTGCATTTGAGCAGTACCTGTAATCTGCAATTGGAGAACCACTAATATAGAGGACTGACAGGCCCCTATAGCATCATTCCTGTTTTGTATATTTAGATGTTTGTGTAAACAATCTCTGAGTTAAAAAAAAAAAAAGAATCCTCATAAAGTACCTTTGGAAGAATTTTCCTATAAGTGCCAAGGACCCCAGCAGCAAAGCGCTTTCGTGGAGGTAGTTCAAACACTGAGTCTCCCACCCGGCAGGGCCTGCTTCGCTAAATAAAAATGAATACACATCATCCGCCCAGACTTACCTATCCTGTATTAATTACAAGCACAGCATTTAACATAAACGAACCGTTTGGCCATAGGAGCAGCAATATTCGAGCTATCAATTTTATGGCACTGCTCAAGAAAAACACTGTGATACATCATCCCACCCAAAATACAAAGGTCAAACGATATTAATTAATGCAGCGACACAACTCGCCGCAGCTAAATAGGCATTCTTGATTATGGCTCCTTGACTGAGAACTAATGCCTCATTAATCTTGAACACATCAACCTGAGAACATCCGAGAAGTCACAGAAAATAATGGCCAACATTTCAATGGACACAGCCTCATGCTCGCTGGGTAAGAAGGTAAATCCTACAGAGATGGCTGTTTTCTGCCTCCTTCCCCCAGATGGGTTTACTGAGAGCTTCGTAAAGAAATAGGCTTGAAAGTCTCTTTCTCTTCATCTCTTTCTGTCTCTGTCTGTCTCTCTCTCTTATACACACACACACACACACAAAGCAGTTTCAAATAGCCAGGCAGAGAGGCACTTTCCCTCTTAGAGTTTTCACTTATATGCTACAAAAAGAAAAAAAAAAATTAATGGCTTTGTTTGGCTCCAAGCCCAGTCACATTCACTCTGAGGCCACGGTACCCACACACTTCTACTCATCATGTGTAAGTGGCCCTAAGCAAGACATCGGAAGACAGAAGGCCACTGGTTCAACCTCATGGGCATGGCATGTTCGGTGTCCATTTCCGTTTCGACAAGACAGTTCTTGTAGGTCTGAGAGGGCTTGAGGGTAAGAGGCGAACAGCAGGCTCGAACCCAGAGAGCCCCCCACCTGGGGCAGCTGCATCCTCATACTGACAGATCGGCTGTATCTGCTGCTGCCTTGGAAGTCTCCGTGGTGTCCCCTGACAGTGAATTTTAGTTCCTCATTGGATTCCTAGAGAAACAACAGTGAAACTCCAAGACACACACGCTCATGCATCACGGAGGCGAATGCTTCACACTAATTGCAGGAAGGGCATCTAAAGAGCTGCAAGTTGGGATTCCTACCTGAATTCCTACTGCTGAAAGGAATTCAAACGTACACATTCTCATCGCCCATGGTCCTTAGTGATAACTAAGGGTTACCCATTAGCAGGCTCCCTTTAATGAACAGATAAGATTTGAGTCAATTACAGAAGCAGCTTTGGTGGAAGAGAGTCGACTTAGCAATGTTAACCTTTCTTTCCCCCCTACATTGCAATCTATGCTGCAGCTGTATCCTTCCCACAAAAACACAAAAACACAGTTCTTTAACAAACTCCAAAAGGCTTTGTTCTTTGGAGAAAGTTATTCTCTCTCTCTGTCTCTCTCTGTCTCTCTCTGTCTCTCTCTCTGCTCTCTGTCTCTCTCTCTCTCATTCTCCCTCTTCTCTCTCTCTCTCTCTCTCTCTCTCTCTCTCTCTCTCTCTCTCTCTCTCTGTCTCCGCCATGCTTCTGAATGGTCTTTAATGTTTTGTGTCAGGGTAAATTCAGCCTAATCCCATTCACAATTTGGTGGAGAATTCTTACAGTTCATCTCTCCCTGTATTTAAGCTCAACCCTTACCTCTCACTGAGCAGAATATCTACTCTGTGAACAATTCATTTTCAATTTCTTTTAATCTCAGTATTTTTGTCTCACTGCATGATTCATGTCAGCATGCTGTGCTGGGCAGTTCACTTTAAACGTGTGTTTAAATTTTTTTAATTGTGACAATAATGACCTTTGCTTTGAAACGCCTTCAGAACCTCAGATGCTGGAGCTTCCTATGCGTGTTATTGAATTTCTCAAATGGGTCCTAAGGCTCAAAGGGTTCAAGAGTCTTCTTGACTCCCAGTAACAGCGTTGATTATTGGCAGAGCTGTAATGTGTCCAGGTCGGTCAGGCCCCTAGACTAAGCTCGTCTGACAGAGCACCCTTCTCCATGGAAGTCACGGACTTTCCAAAAAGAAAAGAAAAGAAAACCCAGAAATGTCACAATAATTCCCCAAACCGAATCGCAACCTCTCTGGGATGATGAGAGAGGTTATGTTGGACGGACGTCCCACCAAGAGCACTGAGTGCAGATCTCCCAGCTCTCCGTGGGCTGTTGTGTACGTTCCCTGTCAATAAACAATCCTTCCATGAAGGTCTCCGGAGATATTAATCCAAATAAACTGGAGGCTAATTGCCATTTCCCAGCTCAGAACGGCAATGATGATTATTTTTTAATTCTTCTTACGTGCTGTCAGCCCAGGGCATACCGCTTTGCTAACTGTGAGCTGCAGCTCACCAGCAGACAGGGAAAGCAGCGGGATCAGACCGGAGAAGTCTGGATTCTAGCCAGGAGAACCCACCCCCTGATGGCTTGGTCCCGGGCTGGCAACTTGATGCTCTTCTGGAAACCGAGAATACTGAAATCAACCTCGTAGGGCTGTTGCAAAGGTCCACTTAACACAACACATGACAACCCTACTGTCAGAGTCCAAATGGTCTCCACGCAGTAATGAAGGAAAAAAAAAAAAAGCCTTGCACACAAAGAATGCTTTCAAAGTAAACTCAGCATCTTCTTCTTGTTTCCTAAGACCCTCGATGGGAGGCACAACCAAAAACAGGACTTCTCTGTAAGCCAACTCCCCACCCACTTCCCTCACAGGCTACAATTACTTCCATGCCTCCCTCCAAAAGAACTGTGACCCATGTGCTATCACTGTCTTCTTATTCTCTCTCTCCTCCCAATTCTGCAGCTGCAGGAATCCGTCTGGCTGTAGAAGAAATCTACTGGAAGGCCAGGGAAAGGGAAGAAGTTGAAGACGTCAAACCAGAATCCAGTTACTGGGAGTACAAAGGCTGAGGGTCCTCAAATGTGAATAAGTGTGGTCACATGTAAGAGGTGTTCCGCCCGGTGCCCGGCTCATGGTGTATAATGTGATGGTCATGGGCCAAGGTCAGCTGACTCCCTTCAGCAGTGGCCAGTGGAAATCCTCACACGAGCTGGTCTGGGGAGATTCACAGAGGAAGACAGAGCAAATCCCACTGGCCTCTGGGTTCAGCCAGGCTCATCCTATGTTGTAAATGTTGGGGTTGCGTGTCTTTGTGTGTCGGAGTGATTACTAGTTCCTCGCTTCTCACAACGGGCTGTGGTCTGCAGGTGCTGGCCTCTGTCTGGACGACTTAGAAATAGGATCACTGCCATCACCAGCATAAGTCATTGAGCGAGATTATTTTCTTCACCCCCGAAGGAATTGAAACTCATCTCTGGATGCTACTATCTTCTTATGGGCTGGAGGTGGAGAAGCGCAGAAGAGAATGAGAGATGCCTTCTGCCCGTGTTTCCCGCCCCACCAGCACCCACCCAGAGTCAGTGTCCTCTGTTGAACCAGGAGCCCATAGTCTCACCTACTTGTCCTCACAGCCCATCTTCTGCACCAACTATGTTGGAACAAAACATTTAAAAGTGTCTCTGTTTCCTGTGATATCCAATGTCCAGTGTTTGTTAAGCATCATTTAATGCAAAGTTCTTCATACGAATTCTCCCATTTCATAGGGGGAAAAAAAACCTGCAAATTATAATTTGGTCTTCCCATTTTAAGAAAAGTAAAGTGAAACCCAGACAGGATATGTCACTTACACAAGGTCACACAGCTGGTCCAAAGCAGAGGTGAGATTTGAAGCACAGCCATCCAAAACCAGGGCAGTGTCCTCTGTCCTATACTATACCCTCCGACCCACAAAAGAGCCACCCCAGACAATTTCTGATTCCTCTGTAAGCTATGACAATGCATCTGACAAGGAAACCTCTCAGAATCATTCAGACTACAAATATACAAGGATGGCATCAAGAACGGGCATGCCCTGGCAGGTAACCCCTGGCCTTTGATTCTGCCAGCTTACCCACTCTCAGGCAGACCTGAGATGTGCTCCCTGGAATACCGGGCCAGAAGATACCACTGCACTCTGTCAATCGTCTCACTGCACGCTTATACTTGGGGAGGGTGGTAGAGAGGTAGCAAAGGCATGTGCTTCTGGTCACAATGGCACTGTCCTTCCTCCAAGGAGTGTGGAGTGACGAGTAAACAGACCTAGGATGGGAATCCGTCCCAGAGAGCACCTGCCTCCCAAAAGTAAATAAAATTATATTAAAGACAGAAATATTAGAGGCCCTGATAATATAATCATAAAGTAATCACTTTGAATTAGGATAATGGCTGTGTCCAACTCCTTATTGCATTTATTTTGAATATCACATTCTTTCAACTCTCATTATTTTAATTATGTTCAATTACAGGCATTTGCATATGCTTTATCATGGATATTAGTGAGGGGGAAAAGACTTCCCTGAGTTAACTGATGAACAGATATTCCATATTATATTACATTTGCACCTCCTGAAAATTTGATTTAGCCCTAGCCCAAAGAGAGGTCTCGTGATAGGCACTGATTCAAAGTGAGTCTGAATTTTCTGTATGACTTAGGGAACACGAGTGTAGAGATGGGCACTCAGAAACCAAACTAGAAGTGGTAAAGGGCTGTAGGCAGGAGCAAGTCAAAGATCTGAGGCTTGGTTCTGGCTGTGTGGCCTCAGGAAAACCAAGCAACCTCTCTGATGCTATTTCTGCATCCATAAAGTTTGAAATACAGTTCCCAATTAATAGGGTAATTGGGAGGATTACATAAATGATGCCTAAAAGCGCTTAGCTCAGTGTCAAGCACACAAGTAAAGGTTCAAAACATCAGCTATACTTTGCAATAAATAAGGCTAGAGCAGTTAGTTGAATGTCCATCTATGGGTCCAAAAAAGAAAAAAATCAACCTAAACATCACATCTTACACAAAAATTAACTTAAAATGGATCACAAACTTAAGTGTAACTATGAAAAGAAAAAGTTTTGAAAAATATAAGATAAAATCTTTGTGATCTAGGGCTAGTCAAAGAAGTTTATAGACATGAAAACAAAAGCATGATCCATAAAGGAAAAAAAATGGATAAATTGAACCTCACCAAAATGAAAAACTTTTCTTCTGCAACAGATCCTATAAAGAAGGTCAGAAGACAAGTTACAGTCCAGGAGAAGATATTTTGCAAAGCAAATATCTAACAAAGGAATACTATGCAGGATATATAAAGCACTCTCAAAACTCAACAGAAATAAAAGCAATCCAAGTAAAGGTGGGCAGAAGATGCAGACAGCCACTGCACCAAAGAGGACATACAAATGGCAAATAAGAACATGGGAAGATGGATGACATCATAAGTCCTAGGGAACTGCCAATTGAAACCCATAATAAGATATAACCACAATCTATAAGACCATCAAAAAATTTAAAAAATAATATTAATAATGGCAATATCCAGTGCTGGCGAGGATGTGGGTCACTCATACATTGCTAGTGGAAATGTGAAATGGTACAAGCACTCCAGCAAACAAGTTGGTGGTGTCTTATAAATGAAACATACAATTACCACATGATTCTTCACGGCACTCTTGAGCATTTATTCCAGAGAGACGAAGACTTTATGTTCAAGCAAACACCTGTACGTGACTGTCCATAGCAGCTCTACTCAGAATACCCCCAAACAGCCCCGATGTTCTTCAGTAGCTGACTACTTAAACACATGGTGGTACATCAACACCATGGAATACTACTCAGTGACAAAAAGGGATGAACTAGTGACACTCACAACTTAGATGAATCTTTAAGGAGTGAAAAAAAAATCCTAAAAGGTATAAACTATATGATTCCATTTATATGACATTTTTGAAATGACAAAATTTTAGAAATGGTGAACAAATTAGCAGTCACAAGGGTATTAAGGGTGGGGTGGAGATGTAAGGGGGGTGTAAATATGGTTACAGAAGAGATCTATACAGTGTAGAACTGTTCAGGATCATAAGATATACTATAGTTTTGCAAATGTTGATTATTGAAGGTGAGTAGGTAAAGTATACACAGTACCTCTCTCTTTCTCTCTCTCTCTCCATCCATCCATCCATCCATCCATTCATCCATCCATCCATCTATCCATCCATATTAAAATTGCATGTGAATCTACAGCCATCTCAGAAAACTTCAATTGAAAAATAAAGACGGTCTTCTAGTAGGAAAAAAAAGCTTTTATTTCTATAAAAAGGAATGTCTCTTGGATTATATGTTGGTGGACACTAATTTATTCTTCTGTCTGCATGAAACAGTAGCACAGGCTATCTTGACATCATTCTTCCCAGATATAAGTGCTGTTGCTGAGCCATCTTGGTTCAGGTTGTGGCCTTGCGCGTTTCCCCCGGAGGCAGCCAGGCGTTTCATCTTCCCCAAAAAACCGTCACAGTAGCTGACTGTGCATGGGTCCTTGCCTTTAGGGCCAGCTTGTGCCCAGGTACCAGGTGTGTGCAATTGCCTACAAGTTACAAATACCTTCCAACTGGTGAGGCAGAGGGAGGGAGTTACTGGGAAAGTCCCGAGCAAGGCAGCCAATGGCACCTACTCTGGGAGCGGGTAGCGTGCTCTGAGCTCTGGCTGAGGAGCCAGTGCCAGGGTGTGGACTTCAGCTCTGCTACTCACCAGCCTCTCCAGCCTCGGACTCATCATTTAACTTCTCTGTGCTGCGTGTCCTCATCTGTAAGATGGAGAAAATAATACCAACCACCTTATAGGGTTGCGGGGAAAATTAACTGAATTGCTATAGGCCAGGTGCTTACCCTGTGCTGATCGATCCACAGCAAGATGATCCAAGAGTGTGTGGCATTATTTTCTCAGAAGGTTGTCCCAAGGAGTAAGTGATTTGAGTGAATGAAGCCTTCAGCACAGTGCCTGCCCAGTGCCTGCCCGACAGTGAATGGTCAAAACACATGATGGCTGGATAATAACTTGAGAAATTGATGGATACCCTTCTTTTCTCTCTACAGTTTTCCTCCATTCAAGCGGCTCATTTTTTCGAGGAAGTCAAGGTTACTATACATACTTCCTTATCGGTCTTTTGTTTTTAAAAGTATATGAAAAGAGGCTCAAGGTCAGTAATCATCAGAGAAATGCAAATTAAAATCACAACGAGATATCACCTCACACCTGTCAGAATGGCTATCAGCAATAAATCGAAGAACAAATGTTGGCAAAGATGTAGAGAAAAGGGAACTCTCATACACTGTTGGTGGGACTGCAAATTGGTACAGCCACTATGGAAAACAGTCTAGAGGTCTCTGAAATAATTAAAAATGGATCTACCTTTTGACCCAGCAATTGCATTTCTGGGTACTTATCCAAAGAAAACCAAAACAATAATTCATACAAATCTATGCACACCTATGGTCCCTGAAGCTCTATTCATAATAGCCAAGATATGGAAACCAGCTAAGTGCCCATCAACAGATGATTGGATAGAGAAGTTATGAGTTCATATATACAATGGAATATTACCCAGCCATTAAAATAAATGAAATCCTACCGTTCGCAACGATACAGATGACCCTAGGGGTTATTATGCTGAGAGAAATAAGTCAGACAGAGAAAGATAAATACCATACCACTCCACTTATATGCGGAATCTAAGGAACAAGAAGAACAAACTAATCAAAAACAGACTCACAGATATAGTGGACAATTTGGTGACAGACAGAGGGGAGGGGTGTTGGGGGACTGGGACATGGGGTGAAGGATTAAAGAAGTACAAATGAATAGTTGATAGATGGTCACAGGGATGGGGAGCATGGCATAGGGAATGCAGTCAGCATTAATATAATGTCTAAGTAGAGGGCAGGGGAGAGAAAGAGCAATTAGGGGGATTGTTTTATAAACTATACAAATGTATAACCAATGTACTGTATACTTGAAACTAATAACAAAATAAAATTTAAGAATATTTTTAAAATAAAATAAAATACCCATATTACAGTAAAAATTCTAAAAAAAGAAAAGAAAAATGTATAAGGCCCTATATGGGGAGAAGCAAAGTTTTGGGGGTACAGGCAAGAAATGGAGCTTCCATCCTTCTTCCCACGAGAAGGATGTCCCTGCCTTGGCGACTCTGATAGAGGGGGAGGAGGAGGAAAGGAAGGAGACAGAGAGAGGGAGGAGGGGCAGATGAGGAGAGATGGGTAATCCCGAGCACCAGCCGGCATCCAGACCCTGATGCCACCCCTGTTAGAAACCGCCCGTTCAGCACAGACTTCAGGAGTGGAAGACACGATCTAATCCGATCTAATTCTGAACCTTGTGGCCCCTGGGGGTGGGGAGCCCCCGAGCAAGATAGAGGTTAAGGTCCTTCGGCCCAGGGTCAGAAATGAAATTGGTTATAAAGAACAAAGATGTTTTCTGAGCACTCGAGCAGAGGACATCCGTGCCACGTGCTGGTGATGCCGCCCTGAGCTGCAAGGCTCGCTGGCCTGCCACCCCGTCACCCTCCTCTCCTTACTCGAAGGGCTGTTGAGTCTGGGGCAGGCCCCCAGCTCTTATCCCCTTTCCTTCACACGCTCCTTCCGGGACTGATAAAAAACTGTTCAGAGACAAAACCAGAAGTTGCTGGGGACGAGCCCCACCTCTAAGTGGATGTGCATGGCTGTCAGGGACCTGGTCCTCCTTCCCACCCACTAAGCTTTTAAAACGACTGCATTCCACCTCCCTAATTACCCAATTCAGCGGTTCACACAATGGATCTGCCACTCCTGAGGATGTCTGACGTCCCTAACTCCCTGAGGCCTCTCAGCTCTGACAGAGGTATCTGGGCTAATGGGGGGTGGGGGCAGCTGTGGGTGCAGGCAGGCACTTGGTGAGACAGGGAAGCGCCGAGAATTGAAGTTGCACTCATTCTGGAGTCATGCCGGTGACATCGAGGCTGGAATGGACCTCAGGGGTCACCTATGCAACTCTCTCCCTGAACACAGGAGGAAACTGAGGCAGAGAGGGAGGCAACTGAGGCAGAGAGGGAAGCAACTGAGGCAGAGAGGGAGACAACTGGAGTTGGCCTATCTGAGACTACCATCCAGGCCTTCATTTATTCATCCATCCATCCACCCATTCATTCATTCATTTGCTCTTTGTTCATTTAAAGCATCCGTCCGCCAGACACTGTTACAACTTGGAATATGACAGTGGAGACACATTTGTGGTACTTTAGAGTCTAGCAGAGGGATGGGAAATAAACATATATTCTGATGGTAAGTTCTATAAGGAAAAACGTGACAGAGAAAAGAGAAGAGAGATGAAGAAGGGGGATTTATTAGACAAGATGGTCAGAAAAGGCCTCAAATGGTGAGATGAGATTTGAGCAGAGGCCATTTACAGAAAATGGGTAGAGCCCTATTGATAGGAGTTCTGGGTGTATGTATGTACGTATATGTGTTTATACACACACACACACACACATATGTGTGTGTGCATACGTGCGTGTGTGTGTGTATAAAATCATGTGCAAAGGCCCTGGGGTGGGAATATGCTAGTACATTTAGACTGTTCCAAAAACAACTTGGAAGTCATTATGTCTGGAGCTGAGTGTGCTGGGCACAGGGAGTAGAACAAGATGAGGTTAGAGGGGGTAATGGGATCAGATGCTGGAGAAGCTTACAGGCCATTGAAAGGTCCCAGGCTCTTATGCTCCATAAGATAAACACCGAAAGGTTTGAAGCAGAGGTGTTTTGTGCCCTGCCATTTCAGCGACCTGCACTCAAATACCCTGGAAAACAAAAACTCCTTTTAGGACAGAGTTTCTCTCCCTTGGCCCTATTGGCTGGATAATTTCGTGTGTGGGAACAGGCGGCAGGGGCGGTGCTGTGCATCGTGGAACGTTTAGCAGCCTCCCTGGCCTCTACCCACTGATTGCAGCAATGAAAAATATCCTCGCACACTGCCAAATGTCCCTTGAGGGGCCGCTAGTTGAGAACCACTATTTTAGAACAACATCTGACTTTCAGACAGAAGAAATAATCCAGTCCTATAGTTCCCACACCTTATTGCAATTTGTGTGTGTGTGTGTGTGTGTGTGTCCCCCAAACATAGACCCAGATCTCTCCAGGGCACGGTGCCTCAGACTCTGCATAGATAAGTGCTTTCCGGGGTGTAGGCTCTAGTCCTTCTCCAATCCCCCATGTTCCCTGTGGCCCCTCCACACTGTTGCTCATATGACTATCATTTAGTCGTATGCTTTCTTAAATTGGCCCATTCCTTTTACTGAAATATTGATTCTAAAACAGGAAACTGTACCAGCAGTTCTTGAACTGAGATCAAAGGTGCAGGAACCCCCGGGCAGCCCAAGATTGTGCACACAGCCGGGGGTGGGGTCTGATCCCCATTTCCAGTGAGCTCTTGGGAACTCTGCCGGCTTGCAGACGATACCCCGACGTCTGAAACTCGCATCACTTCCAGAAATGGGAACTCTCCTTGTGGGATATGGAAGGTAGTTATAAAAAGCAAGGACAAAGCCGTGTTAAATCATGGGGAGATGCTGTCACCTGTCAAAGCTCTGAGTCGTAGGTCTGTCCCCTCCACTGATAAAAGGGGACATTAGCAGAAATTAAAGAGGCCTTAGAGACACGTGTGAGAATCCAACTGCTCTTCCTTCCTTGGGGTCACCAGGAGAACCGAAAGGGAATGAAACTTCCTCATGACATTATTTAATGTGTTTTAATACCTGGTCTGTGCCCCATCCAAAATGATCCCCAAAACCTTCTTAAAATACCTTACAGACCCTCAGACTCTGAGAAATGCTGCTCTAATCCAATTCTCCCCATTAAAGAGCTAGGACTAGAGAAAATCATAAGAGGTTGATGAAAACTGTGACTAGCTCTGTGGTCTCTTGTCTGTCACTTCAAGGCCAGAGTGGGTATTGCCTCCTTCAGCATCCTAAGACACCCTGAGGCTCCCCACCCCATCAGTGCAGGCTGCATCCAGCTCATTTCCCTGGAGCCTGGAAGCCATTATCCTCCATACTGCTCTGCAGAATCCGGCTCCTCTGCCATCGGTCACAGACCCCGCTGGAGAGAAGAAGTCGATTTTGATGTCGAGATGGCAATCACTTAGCCAGGGGAGATACAAACAGGGGTAGGAGGCATTAAAGCATTTTAACACTGGCCTTTTATATCCCAAGCTAAATAAACAGAACTGTTTACGATGGCTGAGACTGCAGTTTCCTGCCATTCAGAGAGGAATGTCTGTGAAATAAAAGAAGCCAAAGTTTCGAGAGAGAGAGAGAGCGAGGGGGCCGATCAGATGCTTTTCAGGAGTCCCGTGGTCCAACGCCCCAGTGCAGTCTGGGTTCGGGTCCCAGTTCCACCACTGCTGCCTGCGTACATGACCATGAGGCATAACTTAGCCTCCCTGCACCTTAATCTCCTCATAGGAGACTTACCGGAGAGACATGTGAGGATTAAACGGGGGTAAGGCATCCACAGCACCTTCACAGAGTAAATGCTCAGTTAAACACCTGCTACGGTGCTGGCCCCTCACCTGTCACCATCACACACTGAATGAATGCTTCCTCTTTGGAAATAAAAAGAAGGAAACAACAACATAACAAATGCTGCTGTCGAGAGGGTCACACTGAAACCCGACGGTGGCCTGTCCACATCCGCCTTGCGTGGCCAGAGGCCTTCCTTGCTGGGCCTTCCGCGTCTTCGCCGTGGGGCTTTTGTCTAACTTTCTTGCAGTTCAGAACGAGCAGTGGAGCCAGTTTCTGAAACGGTGGCTGGTTTTCTCCTCTCAACCTGGAGTTCTCCCCTCTCATAATAAACAGCAGCTTCGCAGTTGTTTCCAGGAGCTGGAGGCTGTTTCCAGGGCCAAAGGTGAGCGTACAGTCACCTGGTCGCCATGGAAACAGAAGCATTGTCATGCTCTCTCCAGAGTGAGTTGGCAGGGCCCGGAGAAAGCATCTCTCCATTTCAAACTAATCTCCCACACACACGATTCCCTGGAGGGGCATTAGCAGTGATCACAGGGACGGGGTTCTCACACTGGCCCCCGAGGGTAGGAAGGCATCTCTGCGGAAGCACTTGGCGGTGGGCTGGCCTGTGAAAACCCACAGGTGCCTCCAGCGTTCTCCTGAGATACAGACCTTCACCAGCATCCTGAGGGCTGGCAGAGGGGCAGTTCATTGGGTCCAGGCTCCAGCGGACAAGAGAAAGGCCTGAGATCCTTGTCGCCATTCAGATTCCTGTACACTGACACTAGGAATTCTGACTCACAGGTCTGAGACAGCCAATGGGAGTCTGCATTCCTGGCTGTCCCCGCCCAGGGGGATTCTGATTGGGGTGATCACAGGTCATGCTTTGAGAAGCACAGGTGCAGGAGGAAGAAGAGAAGAACCTGAGCTTCAGCAGGTCGTGATGTTTGGCCCCGTTTTGCATCTAATTTGTTTTATCCTCTTGACCAAGAAAGACCCCACCAGCCTTGATAAGAGAATTAGTTCACATTCGAATTTATCAGTGATATTCAAGGGACATCATTCTCTGTACTCTTAACAAAGGGGTTCTAAAGCCAAATTGTCTGGGAAGTGATGTTTACTCTGTTCCCCTCTAGGACACATGTAAATTGCTTCAGCATATTACAGGCTCTGATAAGTCCTGCAGAGAAAAAAATATTATTTTTTTCAACCCAATGTTTTCCTAACTCATATATCTACAGAATTTTTTTTATATTTGTATACTACTTGTGAATAACTGTTTCTTGGGATACCTAATTTGGTAAATGGCAGGCTAGAAAGTATTAACAAAAATAATTCATTTTAACCGAATTATTGCTACGTGTCGAACGCTTGACATATATCATGTCATTGAATCATATGACTCCTCTGCCCAAAGCAGCACAACTAGCAAATTGCAGAGCCTGGGCCCCAACGTAAGCATTCTGACACTGACCTTAAATTACAGCAGGAGCTGCTCAAACACTGGCAAGAAGCAGGGACTGTGACATTAGGGCTTCTGCTCCAGCACCGATCACAGATAAAGCAGCTTCCTGTTTTTTTTTTTTTTTTTTCCCTGGACTTGGGAAACATGAGCAGACATCTGTTCGGGAAGAGCAAACTTCGCAGAGCATGTGAAAACAGACTGCAAAGGGGGAAATCTGGACCCAGAAGTTGCAAGTGCTAAGCTTGAAACTACAAAACAAAGCCCCGGCCTTCGGACTTATCAGCCCACTGGGTTTTTCCCTTCCCTCTCACGTTAGCTTTTGAGTAATGCAGCGGCCAGGCGTCCCGCTCCATGATGTATTACATTCATACATTATCAGAACCAGCTGTTGCTCTAATGATATGGAAGAAAGATGAAGGGCTCGGGTGATGTATTGCCCCGGCATACCGCGATGGGGGAACAAAGCAGATCCTGTGCGGGATAGCGATGCAGTTAGGGAGTCGAGATTGATTTATCAGGGGCATCCCAAGCCAGCGTCAGGAAAGAGGAGTCGGCAAGGCTGTTGGAATTTATCAACGTAATTATGTGCCATGATTTATTAAGTGCTAAACAGCAAAGGCATCAAAGGCACTTTTTGTTGTTGTTGTTGTTGTTGTTTTGGCTTAACTTATTAAAAAAGGAAGGCGAGAGAACTTTGCTTGTAGTTCTGGTTTCTACTTTTAAACGATGGCAGTCCTCTGCGTAAACACTTGTGAATGATGAAAAGCAAGATATGGGCTGAGGTGAACTGGCTTTAACGGGTACATTTCTCCCCATAAAGGGGAGGAGCCCTTACGGAGTCATTTAGGGCATCCAGCTCTCCTCTCTGCAGTTTCCACTGCCTCAGAGACAAGTGAGATAAGTGAGAGTTAAACAGAATTCAGCTAGCATATCGGAGGGAGATGAATGGCTTACAGAGACAAAATGATGGAGCGTTCACTCCATTCCAGCCACTGGGCTTAAACCCTTCATGACCATTATCTCATTTTCTCTGCATTATAACTCTGAGAGGTAGGCGCTAGTGTCAACCCCGTTTCACAAGTGAGAAAATCAGGCATTAGTGATGTTAAACGAATTCAATCCAAGGTTTCCTAGTCAGCAGTTGAGCTGATGATTAAAGCACAAGTCCGCATGACCCCAGCATCCACGCTCTTCATTCATTCGCTCACCCATCCATTTGATAAGAATTTACTGAGCCCTACTAAGTGCAAAGCCTAGGAGGTACAGTGATGAGCGACACTGGCAACTCCCTGTTATGCACAGAACACAAAGCTAGTGGGAACTCTGACTTAAATACTCTGATTAAGTACCTTATCCAATGGCCCCAGAGCTATTGCATTAGCAGCAGAGTCTAACTTATGATGCTATTCAAGTTCATTGCTTTCCTTAAAACACAATGATTCTCTATCATAATAAAGTTAACACCCCAGAATGACAGATAATTTGGCACCAGAAGAAAAAGACTGAGTCATATTTTTTTCATCGTTGAAACCTCTGAGATTCGGGATCCCTATCCCAGCACCTTCTGTTTCTCCACCCCCGTGCCTCCTCCGTAAGAATCCCAAGGCTTCCTTTTGCCGAGGATAAGTCCCCAGCAGGAAGTCATTTCCTCTCACGTGATGAGGCCTACTATGTGAGACTTAACTGCCTTGGCTCAGAACTAGTTCAGAGATACACCCCGAGGTCTGTTCTCCTCTTGAGGAAAGATATTCCATATGTCTGATTCGCTCCTTGACCCTCAGAGCCAGCACTATACCTAGAACACAGTAGGCTCCCAACAAATGTCTTGACTGATGGATGGACACTGAACAATGAAGTAGAGAAGATAAATTCACAAAGGGAAAAGGCACATCGTCATGTCGCCTCACACAGGGAACCTTCTTTGGTATAGACATAGAGCAAGGACATGCATGTCTTCTGGGATGAGATGTCTCTGGAAAAAAGCATCTGGGCATAAACAGATTTGGATAAGTGGTGTAGGGTGCATTGAAAACATATGCTTGATAACGGTGACTGTACCTGCGTATTCTGGTCCAGCTCATTCTGAGCATGAAAAATGAAAGCATGGCATTGTGACTACTGACTGCAGGCATATCCTGCTAGTGCAGTGAAAACGTGGACATAGAGTCACAGACGTCAAGGTTTTGCTGTCATTATTGTCATTTCAGTCAACTTGGTAGAGTTCTTTGCCCAAAAAAAAGAAAAGAGCTCTAGAACACACAATTTTATATGTGTGTGCCAGATTCCAGTCTTGCTTTAACCCTTATTATAATTCTTTAGATACTAATTTGACAGGTTTATCTCAGGTCTGTCTTCCCTATATACTATCAAATCACTCAGGAACAAGGTTTCTATCTTATTTAAACCCAAGAAGCTCATGGGCCAAGGTTGGAATTGTGATTAGTATGCATGAGTGTCTGGGTTAAAACCAAGAATGTTCAAAAAAAAATCATTAGATTTGTATGAAAGCACAAAAGACCCCCAAATTGCCAAAGCCATCCTGAGAAAAAAGAACAAGGCTGGAGGCATCACTCTGCCTGACTTCAAATTATACTACAAAGCAACAGTAATCAAAACGGCATGGTATTGGCAGGAAAACAGACACACAGACCAGTGGAACAGAATCAAGAGTCCAGAAGTAAACCTACATTTATATGGGCAAATAATTTTCAACAGAAAAGCCAAAAACATACAGTGGAGGAAGGAAAGCCTCTTCAATAAATGGTGCTGCAAAAGAATGTTGTCTATCACCATACACCAGAATTAACTCAAAATGGATTAAAGACCTGAATATAAGACCCGAATCAATAAAATGCATAGAGAAAACATAGGAACTAAACTCAAGGACCTTGGAATTAAATTTTTATAAATTTGACCTCAAAGGCAAGGGAAGTAAAAGCTAAAATAAATGAATGGGACTAGATCAAACTAAAATACTTCTGCTCAGCAAAAGAAATTGTCAACAGGTAAAGAGACAACTATCCAAATAAGAAAATATATTTGCAAGCAACACCTCAGATAAAGGCCTAATATTCAAAATATACAAAGAAATCATATGATTCCATAACAACAGTAAAACAAATGATCCAATCAAAAAATAAGCAGAGGACCTAAACAGACACTTCTCCCTAGAGGACATACAAAAAATCAACAAATATATGAAAAGATGCTCAATATCGCTGGCTATTAGGGAAATGCAAATCAAAATCACAGTGAGATACCATCTCACACCTGTGAGAATGGCCATAATCAACAGGACAAGTAATAACAAATGCTGGAGAGGATGTGGAGATAAAAGAACCCTCACACACTGCTGGTGGGACTGGAAATTGGTACAGCCACTATGAAAAACAGTATGGAGGTTCCTCAATAAAACTAAGAATTGATCTACCATGTGATCCAGCAATCCCTCTCCTGGGTATTTACCCCAAAGACTTAAAAACTCATACCTGAGAAGATATTTGCACACCAATGTTCATAGCAGCACTATTCACAGGACATGGAAGCAACCAAAGTGCCCTACGATAGATGCCAGGCTAAAGAAGCTGTGGTACGGGATATACAATGGAATATTACTCAACCATAAGAAGAGATGAAATATTGCCATTTATAACAACTTGGATGGATCTCGAGGTAATCATGCTGAGCAAAATAAGCCAGACAGAAAAAGTTGAAAATCACATGATATCACTTATATGTGGGATATAAACCTAAAAATAACAAATAAGCAGGACAAATCAGGGACATGGACAATGGACTAGTGGTTACCAGAGGGTAGTGGGTAGGGGAGGAGGGAAGAGGTCGATAGGGTAAAGGGGGTCAAATATAGGGGGGTTGGGGGAGGGTGATGTGGGTAAAGGGGATCAAATATATGGTAGCTGAAGGAAACTGGTCTCTGGGTGGTAATCACACAATAGAATATATATGTCAGATCATAATGTACACCTGAAAATTATACAATTGTATTAACCAATGTTACCCCAATAAACTTTAAAAAAAAACCAAGAACGTTCATTCTTTGTAGCAGCAATATACCATGATAACTGAGAGAGCAGTTTGTGTTGGGTTTACTCTCAGGTGAGTGGACACGATGAGCAGGCCACTCACTCTCCAGTTTCAGATTCCATCAGAAACACACAGTTAACATTATTTGGAATTCTGGAAATATGGCTGGCAGCAGTAGCAACACAGTTTCTGATTTTTCCAAAATCCCCACTTTAAAAATAGTTGGAGTAATTAATTAAAGTAAAAAATAGACAACGTTTATGACAAATAATAAAGTCATTATATGAATGTCAAACTATAAGCAGGCAGGGACAAACCATCAACATCCCTAATGCATGTATGCTACCAATATCTGCGTGGGAGGAAGCAGAAGGAAAACAACAAGTCATGTGACAGGCTTGACAAAAAGGAACCCCAATATGACCAACAGGCAGTCCCCGGCATGTGTGACGTGCCAGCTTAAGAACAGCAGCTGAAACGAGGGACTATTTCCTAGTCCAATAGTGAGTGGGTACGATGTATATCCCCAGTATGATATAAAGGCGCCGAATCAATCTGGTCCTTGCAAACTCCCAAAACTGACTAGTCAGGGCTGTGTTTAGTACTGTCCCACACTGACAAGACATTGCTGCAAGGGAGCCGAGGAAGGACAATAGAGATGAAGGAAGGAGAAAGTCCGATAAAAGTAAGAGAGGGGAAAACCAGGATATCACAGAGAGCAAGCCATATTTAAAAAAAAAAAAAAAAGCAGGGGAGGGAGCTCTGTGAAGTTAGAAAAGCTACCTGAAACAAGACTCTAAAATTTCATGAAATATAATCCCATGTAAAAATGAGCAACAGAAATGAATCAGGCATATCACATATAAATTTACTAAAAGAAACAATATAGGTTATGGAGCAGAATATAGTCCTTAAAGGTATCAAAACCATTTGAGATAGATATTGTCAAAAATATAATCAATATTGTGACATCCCATTTCAAAATGTGCCCAAAGGCATTAAGAAAGTGATATAAGAAATGAAAAACAACATAAATCAACATTAGAATAGTTTAGAAATGAGATGACAGAATTCAAGAATTATAAATAAAAGGGAAAAATCATTTAGTAATGAGGAGTAAACTAGCAAAAACATAAGGGCAGATAAACATGAAAATAATGCCTTAGGAGAAATAGAAAGAAGAAGAAAAATGTAAATAGTAGACTGTCAGTGGGTGAATTTTATGATGTGTAAATAAAGCTGCAAAAAAAGATAAATAAAAAAGAGATTTAAAAAAAAAGGATTTAAGAGAAAGTGACAGATGTTAAAGATAGGCAAAATATCCATGATAGAGTTCTCGGAAATGAAAAGCAAGAGAAAAGAACAAATACTAAAAATGCTATTCAAGAAAACTTTTCTTTAAAAAATGAAGCCACATATTAAAAGAGTGGATGATATACATGAAAACACTGTCTAGATGCCAATACCAAGAAATATTTTAGTAAAATTCCTAGACTTTAAAGAAAAATAATCCTTTAGGCATTTATGGAAAACACGTGATTTACAAGGGAAAGAAAACTAGATTGTTTTCATACGGTCTGATTAAATCACTTTAGATCAGAAGAAATGGGGTAATGATATTTAAAATACTTGAAGGTGAACCAAATATTGCATATCAATGCAAGTGACCTTTACTTAGAAAGGGGGTGGGCAGACAGTAAGCAATATGCAGAACTCAGGGAATATAATTCTCCCAAAGGAATCTCCTAGGGAGAGAGTTTCAGATCATCAAAACTGCCAGGCTGACACTGACATAAGGACTGGTGGTGAGCATTAATTAGACAGGAACTTTTAGAACTAAGACGAAATGAGAGTTAAAAGGGCAATGTTAGCCTATCCAACAGCTATATGACCTGACAATGTCGATATGGCACAGCCATGAAAAATAGAGGGACAACAGAAATAACATCTACAAGAAATTCTTTTTAAAAACCTATTTTCAGATGTCAAAATTGATGGTGGTAATAAAAGCATTGCGATCCTGAGACTGCAGTAAATATATTGTGGAACAAAGTAAGTTGGATAAAAAAATGGATACTTTTGGAGTATCCTAATGATATAATATTATGGGTCCTTTCCAACCAGGATTCTTGGTGTGAAAGATAGAGAAGGCGGGTGTAATAGAGAGATTATTTAAAATCCCTGTGGTACAGAATTTGAATTGGAAGTATCATTATGAAACCTACAAGGTAGTTTATCCTTTCACCTTTATATTCTGTGCGTGTCTCTGTATCTGCTGTAAGGACCTAGAAACAATCAATAACCCAGTAATAATGACCATCTCTAGCACTTAGATTATGGCCTTGCAATGCCATGCTTCTCTTAAAGAAACAAGGGCTTCTGGGAGAAATTACGGATTCCAGTACTGGGTTAAGAAATATATATATTTCCTCTATCTATCTATCTATCTATCTATTTATCTATCATCTATCTATCTATCTTTCTATCTATCTATCTATCTATCTATCTATCATCTATCTATCTCTCTATCTAGGTATAGGTATATAGAGAGGGAGATAATGAGCCTGGAACATCTTCTATCAGCAAAGGAACTATCAAGAACTTCTATCAATAGGACTCAGGAGCCAAGTTCATGTTATATACACTGTATACATTTTATAAAGAAATATTTGTATTTTGGGGTATGCTTGTTTTCATTAGTTAATAAATCAACAAAGCTTTAAAACCTCTAGTTAAGCAAGAGGCTGGCAAACTTTGTTATGAAAGGCTAAATGGGAAATATTTTTGGCTTTGCATGCCAGACAGCCTCTGTCACAACTACAAACTCTGCTGTTTTAGGACAGGACACCATAGACAATATATAAATGAGGGGGCGTGCTTGTGTTCCCATCAAACTGAATCCACAAAAACAGCGGGCAGCTGGACTGGGATCAGGGCTATCGTTTGTTGACTCCTGGTTTAGTGCAAGAGAAATAACAAACCAAGTCATTTCAATCAGTATGAGACTGGAGAGAATATGTCTTTAGTGATTTAAGTCAGACTGTGGCTATTTTGGGAGCAGAGGTAGAAGTGGTTAGGTGGAAGCATGCGCTGGGCTTCTAGGGGGCTGAGGATGCTCTGTTTCCTGATCTAGTGGTAGTTTCATGGTTGTATTTACTTGTGAAAATTCACTAAGCTACACAGGTACAAGGTACGCACTTTTCTCGTATATTAAACACTAGTAAAATATGGCGAATTTCAAAAAACATACACTGTCAAATGTGAACTCACATATACTGCCATTAATTATACATGATACAATTATAAATGAGTTGACTGTCCTTCTTTCTGAGTTAACACTTTCTAAATTGAGGACTAGAGTACAGGCGATTGCACCCCAAGTATTAGAAGACCAAATTGAGCTTGGATCCCTGGCTGGAGCCCCCAAGATAAGCTCTATCAGGTAAAAGAATTTCTTTCGAGGGAACATACCATTATCATTATCAGTGAAATCCCTCACTTCTTATATTTTAGGGTCAAGATTACTGAGAAGGAAATAATACAGTTCCTAATCTGAAAGCTAGAAACGAGCTCTGCATACTATTACCACTACAGTTACTATTAATAACAGTAGTCACTGTCTATTTTCTATTAGCCACTGTTCTGAGCATTTATATATAAAGTAATGAATGGTGATGAATGAATGAATGAATGAATGAGTGAATGATGTGGGACTTGAAAAGGCTATTAAAGAAAACATGAGGTTTAGATCAGTGGAGACCAAAGGGATGAAGACAGTTTGGTCAGAGAGAATCACGTGACCAGAAAAAAGGAGATGGAGATACACATGCCACGTAAAGAGAAAGGGAACAGGCATTTTTGTCAGGAAATGAAATGTAGACTTAATCTTATAGGGGATCCATGAAAGGCTTCGGATCAGGGGGCTGGAACAACAAAGCATTGTTCAAGCAATTTGTCCTAGCAGCAGTACAGAATCAAAATCAGAACAGAAAGAGACTGGCGTCAGGGTAGACTATTGCAGTAGCTCGGTCGTGATGAGATGTGGGCCTTCACGAAGACTGAGGTGTAACAAGTGAGTGTGACTAAGTGTTGGCCAAAGATATATGAGTGGAAGTGTGATGCGAGACTTCTGTGAAGTCTTCTGACAGGAGGAGGTGCATCCTTCATATGCCCCTTCATTCATCTTCCTGCCTGGAATATAGAAGTGATGGCTGGATCTCCAGAGGCTATTTTGCTCCCTGAGGACTAGAGCCACACAAAAGGGATTATGAAGCAGAGATCTGGGCCTGCAATACTTTCATGGAGCCACCAAATAAACCAATGATCGGCTGTTTCTGGATCTCTTTTGCATCAGAGAAAGATAAATATTTACCTCCCTTAAGTTATTGTTATTTGTAGTTTCTACTAGAAGTAACTAATGCCACATGATAGAAGTACAAGTCTCACATGACAGAGGTCAGAGAACAAGGGGAGACCTAACAAGCCAAGCAAATATAGTTTGAGGCGGGAGTTAAGGATGTGTGTTCTGTCACCTGAGTGGCGCTGCCACTCAGTAACTTTGGAAGATTAAGCATGTACCTCAGTTTCAACGAGGGTTAAATGTGGAATAATAATAATAAACAGTACCTACCTAGTGGATTCTTGGCATCCTCCCTAATGATGTAACACAATGACGAGTATAAAATGTTTAGCACGCTCATTAAGTGATGCTAAATAAAGTAGAATGGGACTTGGCCAAAGAGAAAGCACAGAATTTTTTTGGCGGAGAAGGGGCATGAGTGACGGGAGAGATGACCACTTGTGCCAGAAGGTTGGAGGGAGTTAGAAAAGCTTCCTGGAAAAACACATTTCTCGAGCTTCCTCGCCCCCTCCCAAGACCACCCTGGTGCTGTGAGCATGAACAGCTCAGAGAAAGTGGCTTTCTTGGCCCCCCTGGCTTCTGGCCACCTGGGGATGGGGCCTCTGACCACGGTTCCAGTTTCACGTCCGTTTAATGGGATTATGTGCAACACTTCATCAACAGTCTATCAACACCATTGATCTTCATGTTCCAGGAACTGCTGCGCTGTTGGGAAGAAGAGGCTCTTGGCTTCATTTCTGCATAAAAGGGTCTGATTAAATCAAAGGGATATTTGGCTTTTCAACACGTTTGGGTTGATAAACAGTGACAGGCTGGTGGAGGGGGTGGGGCTTGAGTTTTGTGGAGTTGAAAACTCTTTCAGGAAGAGCAGGCCGCCTCTAAATGCATCACGAGAAGCCAGAAGGCCCTGAAATACAACCACTCTCTGAAAGTCACGAATCTCTGATTAACTCTAAAATGGGCAAGACCAAAAAAAAAAAAAAAAGGCTGGGGGTGGGGACACGAATAGTTTAACCGCAAACGTAGTTATAGCTACGTTGGAGGACGATGTTTGAAGATGACATTGTCACAGGTTTGTGTGTGCTATGTTTTGATGTGATATTTTGGGTAGGAAGGAGACTGACATGTGGGAGAGGCATGTGGGGCTGGTGGTTCTCTGAAATCCATAGATTTAAGTCACATTCTTTTATTCAGTATCAATGCATTTACTGAAAAAAAAAATTGGCTGTGGTTAAGAATCAAGTGAAATTATGTAGGTGAAAGGGCTTAGTAAACCCGGGGTCCTTGTCATCCTAAAACGCATGTCGATGGCCTGATGGTGCTGAGAGAGATGAGTTGCTTTAGAATCTGCCCATTTCTTTCTGGTTTTGACTGAAGTTTGCTATTCCTTGCACATCCTTAAATCTCAATACAACTGTACAATTGTGTTTTTGCTTTAGGCTTACCATGGGATTTTTTTCCTCCCCTTCAATATAAGTTTAAATAAAAACATTTGTTTTTAGACATTTTGAAATTTTTTGTTGTCTTACCCCCTACCCCCAAAATGAGGAATGTTCCTCTCGTAAAACATCCTGGTAATCACATCTGAACAAGGATGGCTGTTAGACACATGGAATGAGTTGTTGTTATGGACTGAATGCTCATGTCCCTCCTGCCCAAACACATGTGTTTAAGCCCTAGCCCCCTATATGATGGTGTTTCAAGAAGGGGCCCTTGGGAGATAATTAGAGCTGGATGAGGTTATGAAAGTGGGTGAGTAGTATAAGTCTTAGTCCAACAGCCAGCAGGCTAGAGACCCAAGAAAAGCCTATTTTTAGGTTTCAGTCCAAAGGCAAGAAAAAAATTGATGTCTATACTCAACCAGTCAAGCAGGAGTTCCCACCTACCCAGACTGTCTGTGCTATTCAGGACTTCAACTGATTAGATGTGGCCCACCCACATTAGGGAGGGCAATCTGCTTACCTTGGTCTACCAATTCAAATGTCAATCTTATCAAAAACATCCTCCCTGAAATACCCAGAATAATGTTGGACCAAATGTCTATCTGCTCCCACACCCATGGCCCAGTCAAGCTGATGACATAAATTAACGATTATAGCACCCACAGAGTTACTTATAAATGAATTTCAATAGTTTTTACCATATGATAGGTGTTCAATAAAACTTAGCCACTAATATGTTTATTATTATTATTATTATTATTATTATTATTTATTTATTATTATTATTATTATTATTATTCTCAAAAAGCTATTTCTTCTTTCCTCCCTGGATTCCAGGATAAAAAATGTCTGAGAGAATACAGTTAATTTCCAAGCACCAAAGAAAGACTGACGTTGCTGCTTCATCAAGGCTTTTTCCTTCTTCAAGACTCAATGACCAAATGGGGCCATTAGTTTAGAAACAGCGAGATCCTCCCTAAATTGTCAAGTTACAGAGACCCCACCTCTTCCTTCACAACTTTCTGTAATCCCTGGCTAAGAAGCAAAGAGGCTGCAGGAAGTGAAAGAAAGAAGCACTTTAAATTTGGCCACTGCAGGTTGGCCAACTTCCTTGCAGCAGAGATTAAATAATAGTTTGTGGCCCACACAATCGGGGACTTGCCAAGAGTTAAGGGGTGTTACTGACTGCTCTGCTAACTGATGAGTCCTCATTACATTTCTCAGAGCTGAAAAACTCTGCTTACAACCACAGAAACCATGCCCTCTCTGGCCTGGTCCCTTTGAAGGTCATAAACCAGTTTAATTAAAAACAGCTTTAATAATGGAAGGCTCAAGATGCCACCAAGGGCAACCAGAGCGTCTATGAAATTAGGATGAAAAATCTCCCTGTTTTGTACCTTCCGTGAGATCATTTTCTGCTGGGTTAGAGGCTTCTCTCCCAGCAGTGCCTAGCAGTTTTGCTGAATGGGGAGCCCTGGCACCACCTGCTCACCATCTTGTCCCCTGTCCCCACCTGCCGAGAGTAGGTCAGAGGATGCCCCACCGGAGAGAGCCCTTTGCACGTTTCCTGAGGTGGGAGTTCAGCCCCCAAGGAAGGAAGGTAACTGTCCCAACCCCAGGAAGCCTCATCCCATCACTAGACCCTGGCCAGCCAGGTATATGATAAAGTATTTCTCAAACAGAGGTATTACATTAAAACAGAGGTATATACACTAGAGCAGGGTTTGTCAACCTCGGCACTACTGGCACTTGAGCTGGGTAACACCTTGCTGTGGGGGGAGCTGTCGTGCGTGCTGAAGGATATTTAGCAACTTCCTGGGCTCTGCCCAATGGACGCCAGGAGCACTCGCCGCCCCACCTGTGACAAGGAAAGATGTCTGTGGGCATTTCCTGCCATCTCCTGGGGGTCTGGTTGTCAGATGTGGCAAATAAAAATAGTTTGCTCAGTTAAATTTAAGTTTCAGATTTAAAAAAAAAAAAGAATTTTCAATATTAGTGTGCCCATGAAATGTTTAGGACACACTTACACTAAAAAAAAAAAAAATTGTCAACTGAAATTCAACTTTAAATGAGCATCCATGTATTTTATCTGGTGACCCCACCTGAGGGGCAAAATCACCTGTCAGGTGGGAACACTGCCCCAGGGTAGTTGGTCTTAACTTCATATAAAAAACACTTAAGAAGCTTTTAAAATACATCTAGCTCCTGAACAATTAAGCCAGAATCTACAGGGACTGGGCCAGGTCATCGCTGATTCTATTTTTTTAATCACCTCAGGAAATTCTACTGTACGGCCAGGTTGAGAACTGCTGCCACTGGTTTTCTGAAAATTCCCTGATGATAACAATATTAATAATAATAATATCTGGAGTGCTTGTGAAAATAAAACAAAAACAAAACAAACAAAAGATTCCTGGTCCCCAGTGCAGTCCTAGGGAGGTGTGATTCTCAGAGGCCGAGGCCTGAGAACCCTCTATGTTCATCAAGAGTTTCAGGCGATTCTGCTCATCAGGCAGATGTGGGAAGCCGTGCTGTAGAGAAACTCTCACACCTGTGCACAAGCACACCCATACTAACAAAGAGAAGAAAACGAATGTCCATCTAGGGGAGAATGGCTACAAAACTGTGGTAGCGTCACACCACGGAATGCTATGTAGCAGTGACAATGGATCATTTACAGCTGCATGCATCAACACTGATACATAGAAGGGACACAATGTAAGATGAAATGAAAACCAAAAAGACGCTTTTGTCTAAAACTCGGAAACAAGAAACTAGCAATATAGTCCTCGTACCCTTTAAAGATACATAGATGTGTAGTGAGCCTACAAAATGGGAAGGATACAATAAAAATCCAGGGAAGTGGTTAGTGGTGGAAATGAGTCGGGGGAGAGGATCATGGAGGTTGGCACAATGTTGCCGAAAATGATCGCCTCCTGAGTGATGTGGTGGGTTCTAGGAGGTTCATTCTAACATTAGGCTTCAGAACTTACATATAACCGAAACACTGTTTTGTATGCACAGTCTTCCTCTCCCTCCCCCCATATATATATGTAAATTTATAAATATATATAAAAATAAATTTATGAATATATATAAAAATAAATTTATGAATATATATAATTTTAAATATATATATATATATATATATATATATATATATATATATATATTTGAGTGAAGAGTTCAGAGTCATCCCCTCTACTGATTCAGATTCCACAGGTCTGAATGAGGCATTGAAATCTTCATTTTTCATAAGCACCTGAGTCTGACGCAGACAGCATCTAGATTACACCTTGATGTACAGTGATGGGAAGTGAACTACCCGTGAAGTGAGGAGACTTGAGCTAAATGCCCGGCTTCATGTGTGGGGCTTGGCTAAGTCACTTGCTCTCTCTGATCTGTGGGATGATGGTCATAATCCCAGTGGCTTGGGTTGGATGCTTCTCCTGCCTAATTCCCATATCATACCAACCCTCCTCTCTCCTGGCACGTGGACCTCTGTGGGCAGGTATCCATTGTACTGAGTATTCCTTGAGGGTAAGACCCCTGCCTTAGACACATCATTACCCCTGGTTCCCAGCCCTGAGAGAAGCATCCAGTAGGTGGCTAATAAATGTTGGCTGAACTGAGCAGAAACACAAATGAAATAAGAGAATAAGAACTGGGTCAGGTAAGAACAAAATAATCATTGAGAGGCTTCCACTGGCTAACCTCAGGACAACTTAAGTATAAAAAAGAATTATGACAACAATGATTATAACATGTTAAATACTAAAAAATAATCTATGAGCCCATAGTGATTCTCAAAGTTTGGAGTGTTTCATGGGGTGGTTCTCTTCTTTACAGAAGAATGCTAAGAAATGTAGAAGGAATGATAGAGTTTGAAAACCACCATTATGCAACTAACCAATGTTAATGTTGATTTAAGCAAGGATCATTGGTAGAGGCTAAAATGTACCTGTCAACAGGGAACAGGATATCGATGCCACATCAATGTCATCCTGTGGCAGAGCCAGCGTCAAGGGCATTTGGTCTACCCAGTTGCATGGGGTTCGTGCTCAGATGGATCTCACACTCAGCTCAGTGCTTTGCTGTCTGTCTTGAAATTCTTGATCATTTTTGAATAAGGGGTTCCAAACTTATCTTTCACTAGCGTTTGCATACATGTAGCCATTCTGGCCTGTTACAGAAGAAAACATCTTTACTACGGAAAAGTCTAAAGAGCGGCATCTTAACAAGTGATTAAAACTATCATCACCAATCACTGGGACTAACTGAAGGCACGCACCTGCAGACGGGAGTGACGTGCTCAGAGACACCCACATCGCTGATGCAACGTTCTTCCCCAAAATTATTTACCTGAATCTACTCGTGGAAGCCAACCAGACAAGCCAGATTGTGAGACACTCCCTAGCAGTGGTTCGCCAGCGTTAGCTCACGGCAGAATCCCCTGGGAGGCCTGTTTAATCACAGATTGCTGGCCCCACTTCCAGAATTTCTGATTCAGATCAGCCTAGGGTGGGGCCCGAGAATGCACATGTGTACTGAGTACCAAGGTGTGATGGTTAATTTTATGTTGTCTGTGGTGGGACCTGGGAAATCAGTGTCCGTGCTCCTGGGACTGAGCCCTGAGGGAGAAGGTGACCAGGAGCCTAGTGGCATAGGTCTCCTACAAATCTCTGGGCACCTTCTCTCCTCGAAGTCAGTGTCCAGGGCAGGGCAAGCCTTGGCATAGGTCAGCAGCACCGAGCTTTCCTCAGAGCTAAAACCCAGCCAGCCCAGCTTTGTGGGCCCCACTCGCTCACACAGCCACCAGAGGCTGCTCCCTGACCCCTGAGGGCACATGCAGAAGGTGGCGCCATCTTCCCACTGACCCATCTTCCCTTGGAAACTTGAGCGTGGCCAAGGCTGCCAGCCCCTACCCATCACCCTTCTATACCTGCCTCTTCCGAGCAGCAGCAGTTCTTGCCAAAAAGTTTCAGCCGTGGGAACATATGAACCTATGTCCTCGGCTTTACAGGCAAAAAGGAATTCAATCAAGAATCTGGCAAGTATGTACAAATTAAAAATTTGTACCATAATGAGCAGAGCCACACAAACTAATAATTACATAAACTGCTGTTATGGGTGGCATGGTAATTATAACAGGTACTTCAAGCAAATTTAAGAAGCGACATAGGTTTCCATCTCCTTCATGAAAAATGCAGTTAGCAGGTGCGTCTCCGCACTGCCCCTTAGAGGGAGAAGCACCCTTAGAAATTGATGGAGAAAAACAAGTGCAGAAATCCTCATCCCTGCTCTCCCAGGATGGCAGAAAGTGTGTCATGGAGAAGAAAGACGCTGAGGGTAACGATAAAAGTGTCCAGAATAGTGAGGTGCGTCCCGTGTTTGTAAGAGGGGTGTCCTTCTTAGGGGTATCTGAGCTCAGCTTGGGCCACCCTCCTCCTTGTCACATTGCTCTGACCTTACTGGCCTCCCTTCTGCTTTAAAAACACCCCACACGAATTCCTACCCCCGGCCCTTTGCACATGCTGTTCCTTCCACTTGGAATGCACGACCCTTATATCTCCCTCAGTGCCGGCGTTGTCTCCCTGGAGAAGCTCTCCAGCCTCCTGCACTAGGTGCTATCCCCACACATTATTCAATCATCTTCCTGTCCCTTAGCACCTGCTGAACCACACCTGTTAATTCACGGTTTTTGAAAAGCACATTCATGGCAGAGTCTGCTTCGCCCACTAGAACATAAGTTCCATGGGAGCAGATACCTTGGCTGAGCTTGCATGGTTCCACCCAGGAGTGCGTTTGGCACTTGGTTGGAAAGCAGTAAATGTGAATAAAAACTAGGAATGAAGGAGGAAGTCAATGAATATATACTCATGTCCATTATTCTACTTGGGCCTCATTCAAATCTATGAGGAAGGTGCTATTATGATCTCCCTTTTACGGATGAGAAAACTGATATTTGGAGACATTCAGGCGTTTGCCAGAGGCACCAGCTCTGATGCGGCAGAGCCTGGCCCTCCAGCTCGGGTCCCCTGAGTGCTTTTCACTGCGTCGTGCCATGCCACGGTGTGAGGGCCGGGCTATTTCCAAAGTCTAAGAAGGAAGGGGGCAAAGGGTAGCTGCTAAGTAAGTCAACTAATTAGAATAGAGGCTCCCCTCATCCTACTGGCAATTGAAACAGCTCCCTTCCGGTCCAGCCCCAGTGGGGACTCCAGTCTATTCTCCTGCACTTGACCTGAAGGCAGGAACATGGCATCTTCACCCCCTCTGGCCCGGGCACACCATCAGAGGGGCTCAGGATCACTGGCCACAAGCCTAGACTACGAACAGACCAGTGAGTGAGGGTCCCTGACATGTTGGAGCCAGGCTGTGAATTCTAGAGCATCCCTGGGTAGCCCCCTAAACCCGGGAAGATCTGGGGGACATGATGGATGATGGTGGGTAGCAGAGGATTATTCCGTATTCTGACTCTGGCTCCATCCTTGGGATTATTTCATCACCAGGGATTATTGCATCTCCCTGAGCCTCAGTTTCTCACTTATAAAGAGGACCTCATGACCACATTCATTTCAGAGGGTAGCAAGGACTGGAATACGTCAGCGTCAGTCAGATAAAGCTCTCCACCCAAAGCCTGGCATGTGCTGAAAGCTCAATAAATGTCATCGTCATCAGCTCTGGGTAAAGCACAGACCTAGACAATCACAGCCGATGCTTCAAAAGCAGCTGAATCTCATTCCTCAAAGCACAATGCTGCCCTGCGTCCAGTCACAGCCATCCTAACTCCTAACTCCCCCCTCACCCCCAGTGATTAGGGCCCCACACATATATCCAGCTACATTTGGGTCCTCATCCCTGCTGGCCAAGGGTGAAGCCAGGACCCCTGAAGGGGCTTTTTTATCTGAGTGCTTCGCCTCCGGGCACGTGGTCAGCCTGGGAGTGATTCGGTGACGACTGCTCACTACCCCGTCGGCACCTCCCCATCAGGATGGCTGGGAGCACCAGCAGGCCCGCTGGAGCACTTCGACCCACGCTAAGCTCTAGTCTCCATCCAAGAGAGTTCCAAGAAGGGAGGGAAGGTAGGGAGGATGGCATTCTCACACGGGCTTTCTGGGGGTGACAGTATAGGAGAAAGATGGGTTTCCTCTTGGCCTCCACCTGACTTTACACTGGGTCTCCGCTCACAAGGCTTCCAAGGGGTCAAACCAGGATGTACCTGAGTCCAAAGGCCTGCTTTCCCCATTGACAGATGCAGCCGAGGGACATAAACACACCTGAGCAAAGCTGTTCCATCCTCAGATGTCTATTCTCACGCTACCTGGGCTGGAGCCATAAAGGGGTTCAAAGAACTATGTGCTACGTTTATACGTTATTGCCTATCCCTCTCCTAAAAAGTCCTGAAACCCCCAAGTTTCTTCAGAACCCCCACCAGCTGCTGTCCCCAGTGACCACTCATTAATTCCTATACCTGAGCAAGTAACAATGAATGTACACAGCCCAAGGAGTGCAGCCCAGGCAAGCTGCTTTGTGATGCACTCCTGTCACATCCTGTTATTCCCTTCAGAGCTCCATCTCATAAATATTCTCATTACTGGGATCATCTGATCAATAGCTATCTTATACATCAAGATCATCACTAAGTCTTCTCAACTCCTGTGTCCATGTGTGTGCATGGAGTGAACGCTCAACATATGTTAGTGGGTGGGGGGGGGTGGATGGATGGGTGGATAGGTGGAAGGAAGGAAGGAGGGAGGAAGGAGGGAGGGAGGAAAGGAGGGAGGGAGGAAAGGAAGAAGTGAAGGAGGGAAGACGGATAGATGAATGTGAAATCTGGTCATGATTGGGCCCTATTCAGGCACAATTTGCCATCTGTCTGGCACAATGTCGCTGACGAATTCACCTGATTAACCTCCTTGGAATCCTTCCCAGATTTCTGGGGAAGGCCTCATTAGCTCCATTTCACAGGTAAATAAACCAAGATGCAGAGAAGGTGAGATCCCTGGTCAAAGTGACCCAGAAGGTTAGTCACAGAAGATAGATGGATGGATGGATGGATGGATGGATGGATGGATGGATGGATGGATGGATGGATGGATGGATGGATGGGTGGGTGGTACCCAGAAGGTTCAGGGTTACCCCAGTGCTTGGTCTCAGCCTCTTTTCTCTTCTTCTGGTACCAGAGGACCTGACTCTCAGTTGACCCTGTGGCCAGACTGAGAAATTCTCTGTGTTTTACTTTCTTTTGACGAGAAAATGTTTCGGGCCCTCTCCCCACTCAAGCAAACCCTGTGTTCCAAGTTCTGGGTGCGTGGACCCTGAGAGAGAAGCCCCTTGCCTGGCATTGAGAGTTTAGGCCCACAAGTCTCAGACTCTAACATGCAGAAAAATCACTGGGGGTTCCACTGTGGATGCTCGGGCCAAATGCACAGAAATTTCTATCCAGCAAATCCGAAGGACAGTTGTGGAAAGCGCGCTTTTAAGTAACTGTCTCAGGGGATGGCCCACGAACTACACCTGGAAAGCCCAGCTTAGGCTTATGGAGGTGCTGAACTGGTCTGCTGAGGATGTGTGTCTTGGCACCGCAGTCCAGAGGCAGCCCCCACAGGGCTGGCAAACCTCTGGTGAGGGGATAGGAACAGAGGCTGGAGAACAATGGTCAGGGACCCATCCCCATACTGAGCTCGTGGTCAGGCAGCCCCGCTGTAGCAATCAAGCCCACCAGGGGTGGAGGATCAGCCAAACGGACACTGCGTGTCTGAAGGAGTCCCAGTAAAGACACAGCCACGGTGAACAAAGCGATGAGCCCCGGTAGTCCCTCCCTCAACCCCCAGCTCTCACCTGGCCTAGGATTCTTAAATTAACCAATGGACTGGTGGTGGGAATCCTACCAACCCTTGATTTATGATTTGCCTCCACCCAGGATGCTGAAGTTTCAGGATGCAGTTTAGAAAACTACCCAAATAAGGGAGCTTCTGGTTCTTTAGTATTGAGTAGGACATGCATACTGATACATTGTTTCATTTTCTGGAGCAGACTCAGGCCTGACACAAGGATTCTCTGTAGTCTCCCAGCTGAAGCTCCTGCTCGCTCTCATTTTGCATGGAGAGAGACACACTGGAGCCCCACTGAGATGCTCTGAGCTCTGGAAAGGGTTCTTAGCTCTCCAGACTTGAGTTTCCACCTCCGTGAGAAAAAGAGATGGAAAAATTCCTGCCTAGTTCAATTCAAATGACTAAGCAGGATGCCCCCACGAAGTCCTGCTTCTGCCCGTTTTAATGGAGCACATGTTATGTGCTGGGCATTTTCATGGAAACAATTGTGTGTAAAAGCAGCACAATGTCGGCTCTCCTGGGACCCTTAGGAAATAGTCACTTCTTAACACAAAGTCTTTTAAAATATCTCTCTCTTCTGACTTTCCCCCTACATCACCAAGTTAGTATTATTCAAATTCCTCTTGTTTGTTTATGCTGTTTTATTGGGGATGTCCATATGCTGGGCCTCCAGCTCCAACCTTTGCAAGCGTCACCTCATTGAACTTTCACAGCAACACATCTGCAAGGTTAGTGCATCGTTCCTTCTGTTGTAAAGATGAGGAAATAGTTAGAAGGTCACTCAAACCAGTGGCAGAACTGATGTTCGAACCCAGGCAGTCTGACTCCAGATCCAGGCCTTGAACCCTTTCAGAAAACTGTCCAACATATAAAGGCAGGGATGGGACCCTGTCCAAAGCCAAACTGTGACACGACTTAGCCTCCCGACAAAGTGCCGTGCTCCGGCCGACGGAGGCCTCAGCGAAGCGTTCATTTCCCCTTCCGTCCACTTGAATGATCTCATTTTCCCTCTGATTCCTGGCCTGGCAACAGCTCCGCTGAAGTGTCTCTTTGCCACGGGTGCCCCCAGTGTGAGGCAGGCACGTTAATTGCTTCCTGAAGGGGCCTTTGGTATGCTCTTCTGCGAGTCCTGATTGGAATTGTTAAAGAATTATAATTTCCCAAAACAAGCTGTCCTTAAAATTCCGCCGACCTCACAGCTGGCATCTTAATCTCCCCGCTGGACTGGGCTCAGCTGGTGGACCTCCATCGCTTCTCAGGGATTGACCTTGGAGGGACCCTCTGACTCGGAGCCTCTGTCTCAAGCTTGCCTTGGGGCCATTGTGAGGCTCCAAAGGGGTGCACATCGAGCTCTTAGGGCACGCCTGCAAAACCAGGGCCTTGATATGGAGCTAAATGAGGCCAAACACTGAAATGAACTGCAGTTCAGGAGGGGGAAGTGACTTGCCTAAGGTCACACAGCTAGAGATGGTTTCTCAATGGTTATTCTAGTAGCTTCGCAAGTTCAATATTTCAGAAAGCTTCCTCCGCTTCTCCATGATCCCAGATGACTCTCTAATCAGTGTGGAAAAAGAGAGGCACGCACGGCAGAATAGGGAACAACAAAGGGATTTAAACTTAGGTAGCGCTGTGTTCTGGTCCTTTTGATTCAATAATCCCATGAGGAAAGGGCATTTGCCGTATTTTAAAAATAAGAAATTTGAAGTTCAGAGAAGGTAAGGAACCTGCCCATGGTCACACAGTGAATAGGTAGGTTCTCAAGCCAGAATTTCAACACGAGTCTGCCAGACTGTGCAGCCCCCACTCTCTCGACCCACTGCACAGCAATCCTGGAGCGGTGCCTGTGTCCCTGTGTGGGGGTGTGGCTGGGACTCTGAGGAAGTCGACCCAAACATTCCAGTTCTCTGTGAGGCTCTATCGGCCAGTGCCGTGGTTTTAAAACACACCTACACATTCTCTCAAAAGGTAGAGCCAACCCCTACCCTCACCCCAACCCCGTTCCCCTGAGTCTGAGTTACACTGCCTTCATAGGAACTGCAAGATACTGTCTTTTAAACGGCAATGACCTTCTGATCTGTTGGCCTTACTATTCCTCCAATTTTCCATCAACGCACTATTTTAACACACTCAGCTGGGTCACGTCCACACCGCAGGCCTCAGTCTCCCGACCTGGAGCAACGACACGGCCTAGGTTAATATTTCTTGACACCCCTCTGAAATCTTACGATTCTTGCCATAGTTTATGTATCTCTTTAAATGGACTGCCTTTTCAAAAAGTAAGAAATGGATTCTAAAAGGAAGCTTTAGGTAAGTGCAAAATCAATATCACTTGCCATAAATAAGAGGCAATCGTAAAAATAAATACAACGGATACAATAACTACGACGAGCCAGGTCCAGCTGTCTCTCCGAGGCGCTGTGGCCGCTTTGTCATAAAGGGAAGTCGATGGGCTCCGGAGAGGCATGAAAGCCACAGCTGCAGCAATCTAAGTGATGGAAGGGACGCAGGACGGGGGCGTGCCGCTCGCCGTGACTCCCTGGGTCCCAGGCCACGCCACGTCCATCCAAAGCGACTTCGCAGCCACCAGTGTTCCCAGACCTCATTACTGGAAACCCCGCGTTCACTCGCCCTCTGCCCCAAGCTTCCACGTGACGTGTCCGGGGAAAGGCCCGGAGCAGAGCTGCGGACGTCTCACTCCCTACGCGTGTCCTCGAAACACAAAAGCTTGGCCCTAACACAATAGCTCAGCCCCCTAAATGGCGAGGCAATCTCTGTGTTTTGTGTGCGTATGTGGCTGTACCCCAGTCATTCACGTCCCTCCCTGGGTTTGTCCATCAGTAACATACAGAGACTGGATCCCTGGTAATCCTCAACCCTGGCCGAGGATCAGGCTGGAATTTCAGAGCTGCCTTGCACACTTGTGCACGTGCACATGAGCATGTGCACATGCACACTCACATATATATTCATACACACATGCACGCACGCATGCACGCACACACACACTCCCCCACTGGCCTCTCTTGGCCTCGGGGACACCGAACAGGAATTGCATTTAGTAATCAATTGACTCCCCTTGACTTGGTTTGGTGCCTTTTCTAAATAACAAGGGGCCTGGCAACATCAGAACCTCACAACAATCTTTATTAATGAAGCTCCCGGCACCGTGCAGAGAAGACACAGGCAGCATATGCAAACGTGCTAAGGAAATTATTTCCATCAGCTCCAGCTATTTGAAAGCAATTGAAAAGTTTCCATTTGAAGAAAAAGTAATTTTCCTGATGTGAGTTTGGAGAGCTGTTTGTCTGCCCCCACCTAACGCAGCCACACAGCTTCCCCGGCTCCGAGCCTTATACATTTTATTAAACCGCAGCTAAGTGGCGTCATGCTGTTAAAATATTGTGTCGCTTTTTAAAGTGATATCATTACCTAATAATTTTGAGAGCTTTACTTTTTTTTTTTTCTTTGTCAGGAAGGAAAATGGTCCAAATGTCTTGGCAGCATTTTAGCATCATGGAGATGGGAAGTGGCGGGGGGCGGGGGGTGGGGTTCTGGGGGATTGAGGCCAGAAAGCATGAACGGAGCTTTAGAGGTCAGATGGGAAAGTATCGATGAATTCTTGCCCGTCTCACGTTTATAGAGAATTGGGACAAACATGAAATGCACATAAATATGGCCCCCTAGGAAGATTTTCTATAAAGCTAATGAAACTTAAATGTTAGGGCCCCTCGCTTAAATGGGTCCTTGTTCCTAATTTTATAATCATACTCGTCTGTTTTAAAGAGCATATTTGTTTTCCATTGCAGTGTAAGAAATGAACAGACACTTAAGGGCTTCAAACAACACCTGTTTATCAGCACATCATTCTGGAGGGCAGGAGTCTGGCCTGCTGTGGCCGGCGTCTCTGCTCAGGGCCTCAAAAGGCTGAAACCAAGGCATCAACCTGGCTGAGTTTCCATCTGGAGGCGCTGGGGGAAAATCTGCTTCCAAGCTCATCCGTGTTGGCAGAATGTAGTTACTTGAGGTTGAAGGACTGAGGTCCCATTTCCTAGGGGTGGTGAGCTAATGGTAGCTGTCAGTCCTATAGACCTCTCTCATTTCTACTACATGGTCCTTCTATCTTCAAGCTTTTAATGGTGTGTCAAACCTTTCCTGCTGAATCTGGGTCCCACTTCTTCAACCAGCTGGAGAAAACGCTCTGCTTTCGATGAAATCATGGTTAGGTCAGACCCAGTCATATCATCCTCCTATCTTAAGGTCAGTTGTGCCATATAACAATCTAACCACGGCAGTAAAATCCATCATGGCCACAGTCCCAAGGAATGTGCAGGGCATGTACACAAGGAGGGTGAGAAATCAGCCCATCACAAAGAAAGGATCTGAGATGCATAAGGTCCAGGCCTCACAAAACTTGGAACTACTTTCGCCTGATTCCTTTGATCTCAGAAGCTCCCATTTGGATTATTTCAGTGGCCTTAGATTGAGCTTGAGTCTTCAGTCTCTCTTTTCAGACTCAGTGGCTCAAAAATTCACTCAATGGCCTACAGAAAAAGCAAAAAATGGAGTTGGGCATGCAAAGCATTGGTGGTCAGCTGCTGGGTTTTTCTGGAAACCACTACCCTTCTCTGTCAATAGGGCCCCATCTCTAGCTCCAAAGATGAGCGAGGGATGTTCATTTGGTCAACTCAAGACCCCTTCTCCTTTTGATCTTAGTGTCTGGTGTCTGGATGATTAAATGACCAAATCGGCACCAGGCAGACTGGTGTCAGCTGCCAGGAAGGAGCTCCCCGCACCTCACTGAGGCTATAAACCTTCGGGATGATGTGCCTGGAATGGATGGGGCCACCAGATACAGCCCAGTAATGAAAACAGTTCAGAAGAGCAGCCCCGAGAGCAGAGAGAAATGGGTTCTAATTATATCATTTGAGCCTTTTGATCATACAGAGCCTGAGGTTAGACTACTTTTGGACAAACTAATTTATTTCTCTTTCATTTATCAACCAACCAACCATCCATCCATCTATATATCCATCCATCTGATACAAGGCATCACTTGTAAAATTCTTAATCTTTTGGCAGGAAATTATAAAGAACATCTCTTGCAGAATTCTTAATCGTTTTTGTAATCCTAGTTAAGTTTTCTTCCCCCCTTTCTTGGGGAAAAAAGCCGTCTCCCTCAAATCCCAATAACTGCCTCAAAACTGGGACTTCTCAGGACCTCCGGCTATTGACAAGGGTCATCAGAGCCCATTGTTAGCAGAAATGCTGTTAGGCCAGACAGGGCCCATAGAGTCTGAGAGGGGATGGAACTTTAGGCCAAAGTCTTCTTTGTTCTTTAAGAAATATATTAACCAATCCTGTTTCCCTTTACTCGCTTAATAGGCAAATCAATAATAGAAATTAATAGATATATAATTTAAATAACAAGTTTGTATCTTCTTTTCCTTGTCTAGAGACAGAGGTGGCACTTTAGCAGGAAACCCAAGACGCCACCCTGACTGAGGCAGAAAGGGAAAGAGCTCCATGAAACCCCAACAGGCAGGGACTACGGCCATTCTCAGCAGGAAGCAGATACAGAAGAAGAGACCTCCTGTCCCTCAACATCCATACTATTAATAAAGGGGTTCATGGCTCTTAGAAAAGAGTTAGGAAGGGAAGTTAGTTAGGGGTTTTCAGGTCTACCTGCAAAGACACTGAGGTCATCCTAGCCTAGAAGGGTCTGCCCTAATCCACCTATAATTAAGCAAGCCAGACAGCATGTTTAGGCTAAAAGTAACTTCCACAAAGAGACAAGGGAAGAATTAGGTACCAATTTAAGCCAGTCATTTGCATCTGAACAATGAAGATCCCAATGACCTTTCACTCACCTGAGCCTCATTATACCATCATTATAATATGATGCATCTACCCAAAAGTTCATTAATATCATAACAGACTGAATTCTGGGAACAAACATGTGCAGAAAGCAAATGATGAAATCACTGAGTCTGTCAATCTTAGTTGGCAATCAAGGAATCCCACCTCTCTAAGAAAAGTACCCACCCACAGCAAATAGGGATAAATACCCCAAAGGCTTTGTTGCCAGACCTTCTGAGCCACGCATCTCTTGCTCAGGCCAGCTTCCACATCTAGAATTGTACTTTCCTTTCTAATGAAGCTTTTCTTTTCTGCTGTATTTCGGTGTCTTGCTGCTCAACTCTTTGTTCAAGACAATGAGAACCTGTACAACATGTCAGGAGAGGATCCCCTCTCTCTGGTAACACATCCATCTATCCATCCATCCATCCATCCATCCATCCATCCATCCATCCATCCATGCATCCAAGCATCCATCCATGCATGCATGCATCCATCCATCCATCCATGCATGCATCCATCCATCCAGATATCTATTCACCCTTTCATTCCTTCTTTCTCTGAAGCTATTTGATATTGACTATCTCTTATAATCAAAAGATTAACGTAGATGGTCCCATAGTCGGTCTCGAGCCCATTCTTTCACCCTACTCGCTCACAGTGCAGCCCTGCTCCTGCCCATCTCCAGCCAGGCAGAAGAGCCTGCCATTCCCATGCTTTCACCATCACTCGTGATAGTTCCATTGCCTGGCACATCCCTCTTTCTCCTCCGCTTATCCACACAGTGCTCAGTTCCAATGACACCCTGTATTTCACATCGTCCCATCCGCTCCCACCCTCAGTCAGAGTTAATTTTGTCCTTTTCTTGACTCTCAGAAGACTTTGTACCTATGTACCTACCTTTTAGTCCTACTCCCTTTTGTCTGCTTTCAGTACTCTTCACATCCCATCCCCGTGTGTGACACACAGTAAATGATTCACAAGTTATGTTTGTGAGCTCTGGGCAGGGTGGGGGGGAGGTGGTCCACCATCATGTTCTTCTTAAAAACACACACACACACACACACACACAGAGGTTCAGGGAGGTAACTCAGACCAATCTAAAGCCAAAATTACATTCTTAACCACTATAAAGTCTTTCACTTAATTATCATATTCTCATTAACACTGTTATTAATATTAATAGTAAGAATAACTACACTTATGACACGCTGAGCCTCTGCCTTGCAATAAGGTAAGAAATAATTTAAATAGATTATGTCTTTTAATCTTCAAAACAATCTTCTATAACAAATGCTAATGTGATACTGTTTTACAGGAGAGGAAACTGAGTCCCTCGGAGACTGATTGCCCAAGTTCGCACAACTAGAATTTGAACCAGATTCTCCTTTCAGAAGCGTTGCTCTTAGCCACTACTTTTGCAATTCTTGGATTGGGGGTGGGGGAGAGGAGGGAGGGAGGGTGGGAGGGAGAGAAAGAGGGAGAGACAAGGAGGGGGAGGGGGGAGAGAGAGAGAGAGAGAGAGAGAGAGAGAGAGAGAGATTGAACTTGAAACTTGAACAGGGGTGTGGGCTTGAACATACTGGGAGACCTGTGCATTCAACCTCAGAGACCCTTAGAATAATGGCGAGAGGGGCTCAGAAGATGGGTGAAAATGCCCAGTGGGCAACAACACCTCTCTTCTGCCCCCTTCCCCAACGTCCCTGGGTCCAAAACAATGCCTGGGTCAAAAATCTCCATTTTCAATCACTTAAGCCAGTCGGTCTGGACTGTGTGTTTAAATAGAATTTTCTTTCCCATTTTTTTTTAATTGGAAGGAAGCTTTAAACACTTTGAAAGTGGCCTCGGGGACCAGCACACAGCATGCTCAGCATCTCCTCCTTTTGAGGCAAGCATCCCTGCAGCCAGTTGCAAGCTCTGTTTTCAATTACAAAAGCTTGTTTGAACATGGGCTGTCACAGAGGCTGTTCAAACAGGCTTTTGTAATTGAAAGGAAGGAAAAACAAAAGATTTCTAACCTTCTGAAGCCAGGGTGGGAAAGGCCTGGTCAGACTATTGTGAAACCAAAATGGCGGTCTGTAGTGTGGGGACTGGAGCCAGCCAGGGAGGGCGCTGGGGTATTTTCAACAGACTGAACCATGCAGGTATAAGAGCACAGAACCTCATCCAGTGTCCCTTCCCGTGTAAAAGTTAGAGGGCTGGAATCCGATAGCTGGAAGGGACATGAATGCAGATGGAAAAGTATAGTGACTCACCAATGGTACCTAATGAAAGGATTTTACATAATTCATAGATGATCATTTATAGATGACATCAAGAGCCATTGGTGCTGAGCATAAGGAAATGAGTTCATTTTTAAGTTTTTGTCAGTATTTTGGAATTCGTCAAGCAAAAAGTCTGCTACGTGTGTGTCTTTAACTCTTAATACTTTCTGATGTCTCACTCATAGCCCTCTGGGAATCTGTATAGAATTTAGTAACTTAGTTTTGTTTTCACTATATTTTAAGAAAAAAAAAATGACAGTAGCTTCCAATGTAAGTAAATTTCAGTTCAGATGAAATCAATTTAAAAGTATTACATGAATAATAGAGTTATAGCATAAAAATACAGCAAAAAAAAATGCTGGTCCTGGATACCACAAAAATAAAGAGGTTGAGGAAAACCACATTTGGGGACATTGGTTTGGTGACTAAGAGTTTGAATTACAGATGACTGCATGCGTTCCTACCTAGCTTACCAGGTACTCGTTTACCTGAGTCGTATAAACCGCCGTTTCTCTTCTGAAAAACAGGGCTAATAAAAATACTAACTCAAGAGGTTCATCTGAAGATTTATAAAAAAGCAATCACTCAGTAACTGTTTTTATATTATGGTGGTTAAAGATAAGATCACCATGTGACTTGATATTTCTCAAACAAATAAGGCATGGACACCCTTTGGAGGAAAAAGAATTCTCATGGCTCCACAGGATGCGTGAAAATTTTTGCAGACCCCACGCATATGGCTAAGGAAGGATCAAATTTGTAAACCATGGATCCATGCATTGCAAAAATAGAAAATAAAGAGAATGAGGCTTAAGTGATTTATTCAAGGTCATACAACTAGTGAGTGATTGAATCAGAGATCAACGAGAATCTAAATCTCTTTTATTAAATGGGCTA